>CAMZMU010000117.1:95874414-95941300 GCA_947311845.1 Poa pratensis | reverse complement strand
CTCACCCGCAACTTAGGCAACTCCTTCATGACATACGACGAGGAAGGACTGCCGGTGCCCAAAACAGCAGCGGTGCTCTCTACACCGCTGCAGCATACCTGGAGGCAATCAAGCCCCAGCGGATGACCCCAATGCAAAAACTACACGCCAACAGATCAAATCACTCGCCTTAGCTGCAAAAGGCCATACGCCAAATTCCAAGAATTCCAGGTGGGAGTCGAGACCGTGCCCTAGTCGACGCGCTAGCGGGAAGAGCATAATCACAGTGGTCATCGCCACACTCGAAGGAAAGAAGCGGCTCGCGAAGGCGCAGTCCAGGAGCAGATCACGCAGATCTTACATAGCGACTCATACTCTGATCGAGAGCCTGAGCCACATGGAGCTCTGTGCTTCACTCGACGGTCCGCGAGACAACGGATGCCCAAAGGTTCAAACTCACATCTGAACAGCCCAAGTACACGGGTCGACAGGAACCTCCGGGTGGCTGGAAGATTACAGGCTGGCTGTCGGTGCCAGCGAGGCACAAACACACGCCATGCATACATACGACTCATGCTCGAAGGCACAGCCCGCGACTGGCTCAAGGCCCTACCTCCATCAACATACGACTCGTGGATCACTTCCGCGATTTCGTCAAAAACTTCGAGCCTCTATGTGAGCGCCCGAAAACATTCGAGGAGCTGCGGGCCTGCGTTCAGCGTTCAGACGAAACTTGAGGTCATACATCAGACGATGGACTGAGATACGTAACTCAGTTGGAGTTTTCAGAAGATATGGCCATGGATGCTTTCGTCATGGGCTCGCCAGGCGAGATTTCAAAGAAGCATTGGTCGCCAAAAGCCAAAATCTGTAGCCACCTCTTGCAGATCGCGACTGAGTGGGCAGATGGAGAGATATGGCACGCACCACACGCGGGTCCTCACCCCGTGACAAATCATGAAGCAGTCGAAGCCAGAGACTCGTACAGAGACGACCGAAGGCGCAAACGTTCAAAACGTCACTACGACGATGACAGACCCGAATTCATGGCGGCTGGGTTCTCCACACCCCGCAATGATCAGGACAGAAGCGACCGACGGTCGGAAGATCGGCGACAGTCGAGAGAGTCGAGAGACAGTCGAGATCGGCGAGACAGTCGAGATGATCGTCGAGACAGCGAGACCGGCCAACGCAGTGATAGCTACAAGAGGAAGGATGGCGCAAGTCACGGGCACAATCTGAGCGATCATTCGAAGAAAAGATGGACGCTGATTGCAGATTCCACCTGTACAAGGGGGACGACGGAAAACTGCGATCCAATCACTCGATGAGAAACTGCAGGGAGTTCGACCAAATGGCGACTGATTACGTAAATCGCAGAAAGGCAGCAGCCGCACAAGCACCTGCACCCGTGCCTCAGCCAAACAACGTGCCTGTTCTGATGGCACCACCTCCACCACCACAGCCTGCCCAGGCGGAAATCTCGCGGGTGCCATACAGCCGTACCTCGGGTGGACGAACCACAGTACCCTCCGCCCCAAGGGCAGATGTACATGATACAGAAAGGTCGACCTTCCAACAGGGAGCAAAAACTTCGCACTCGACAAGTAAACATGGCGGTCATGTCACCTCCTGCGGTAACAGAATACTTGAAGGGATCCGAAACTACAATAAGCTTCAGCAAAGAGGACCACCCTCCATCGGTTGTTCGACCAGGGCACTCTGCTCTGGTACTCGACGCGCAAATTGGAGGCTACGCCATGTCCAAGGTCTTCATGGATGGTGGGAGCGGCATAAACATCATCTTCGCAGATACGCTCCGCAAAATGAACAGGTCAGTCGAAAACCTGCCAAGATCTTCAAATACCTTCCACGGTATCGTTCCAGGGAAAGCAATAAGCCCAGAGGGCACCATACAACTCGACGTGACGTTCGGGGACAAGCACCACTTCAGGACAGAGTCGATTGAGTTCGAAGTGGTCGACTGGAAGTCACAATACCATGCTATACTTGGACGCCCGACGTTCGCTCGATTCATGGCGGTGCCACATTACGCATACCTCCAGCTGAAGATGCCTGGACCAAAAGGAGTAATCACAGTCAAGGGGAACTTCCAAAAGTCTGACTCTTGCGACCGAGAATTCAGCAAAATCTCTGAGATGTTTGGCATGGAAGCAACACTCGCTGATCTAGCGGTCTCCAACGATCGAACACTTATGCCAGAGCACAAAAAGGTGGCAGTCGACAGAGCATTCAATGCCACCAATGACACAAGATCGCATCAGGTGCACCCGACTGACCCGACCAAGACAGTCAATGTCTCGTCGAGTCTGCCTATCGCATAGGAAAGCGCGCTCGTCGAATTCCTCCGTGAGAACTGGGATATATTTGCATGGTGTCCAGCAGACATGCCAGGTATTCCCAGGGAATTCGCCGAGCACTCTCTCCAGCTACTTCCAGTGCTAAACCAGTCAAGCAAACAATGCGCCGCATATCCGGCCCAAAAAGAACTGCAGTCGAAGCCGAAGTCGACAGGCTACTCGCAGCAGGATTCATCAGAGAGATCAAGAAATCACAATGGGTGGCCAACCCCGTACTTGTAGAGAAGAAGCACACAGATATCCTTCGGATGTGCGTAGATTTACAGCACTCAATAAGTGCTGTCCAAAGGATCACTTTCCACTACCTCGAATCGACCAGATCGTCGACTCCACCACCGGGTGCGCTCGCTTGTCCTTCCTGGATGCTTACTCGGGTTACCACCAGATAAGGATGAAGGAAGAGGATGAAGAGAAAACGGCGTTCATAACCCCACTCGGGGTCTACTGCTACACCACAATGCCTTTCGGGCTCAAAAACGCAGGCGCAACCTATCAGCGCATGATGCAAGATTGCCTCAAGAAGCAATTGGGCGAAACGTCCAGGTCTATGTAGATGACATCGTCATCACCACAAGAGAGGAAAAACACTACTCGATGACTTGCGAGAGACATTCGCAAACCTCAAACGCTTCCACATCAAGCTCAACCCGAAGAAGTGCACGTTCGGCGTGCCAGCCGGGCAACTCCTCGGGTATCTAGTCTCAGCTCGAGGAATCGAGGCGGACCCGGAGAAAATACAGGCCATCTTGACGATGCAAAGGCCTTCAAAGCTCCACGACGTGCAAAATTGGCGGGTAGAGTAGCAGCACTCAGTCGATTCATCAGCAAGCTAGGCGAAAAAGCACTCCCGTTCTATCGACTGATGAAGAAGCAGATAAATTCGAGTGGACGCCAGAAGCCGAAGCAGCCTTCACGGACCTCAAGCGAGTCCTCACAAGCCCTCCAATCCTCGTAGCACCAAGGGAACGCGAGCCACTATACTATATGTCTCTGCAACTAACAGGGTGGTGAGCACGTTCTGTGGTCGAACGCAGAGAGGAGGGACACGCCAAAGCATACAACGTCCAGTCTATTACTTGAGTGAAGTGCTCTCCACATCAAAGCAGCGGTACCCGCACTATCAGAAGCTGGCTACGCCGTGTTCATGTCCTCAAGGAAGCTGACGCATTACTTCTCCGAGCACCCGATCACTGTAATCAGCACTCAGGGATCGGGGACATCCTCACAAACCCCAACGCAACTGGGCGAGTAGCAAAATGGCTCATCGAGCTAGCACCAAGAGACATCAAGTATGATTACCCGAAGGCCATCAAAGCACAAGTTTTACCGACTTCCACACCGAGTGGATTGAAGCTCAGCTCCCAGGAGCACCAGATGTGTCCAATTCCTGGACTATGTACTTTGATGGCTCGAAGAAAAACGAAGGCGCAGGCGCAGGTGTCATCCTCATATCACCAAAAGGCGACAAGCTCCGCTACATCCTGCAAATGGGATTCGAGTTCCCATCCAATAACGAAGCAGAATATGAGGCTCTGATCCATGGCATGAGGATGGCAAAGCACTCGGGTGCACTCGACTGATGATCTACGGCGACTCGAATCTGGTGGTGCAGCAAACAATGAAGGCTTGTGACGCAATCGCAGATAACATGATGCCTACCGTGACCTGTACAACATCATGGAGGGCAGCTTCGAAGGCTGCGAGTTGCGGCACATAGGGCGGTGAGAGCAATGAAGAAGCAGATAAGTTAGCCAACATTGGTGCGACCAAAGCACCAGTGCCACCTGGTGTCTTCTTCGAGCGCATCGAGCACAGATCAATCAAAAAGAAGGGCAACTCCTGCATCAGCCGCACCAGCCAAGAGCAAAACACCTAGCACAGAGGACCCACCAGTCGAGGTACTCCTCATCGAGCCAACTTGGACTCAACCCTTCCTCGCATACATACTCCGCGGCGAGGTACCCGAAGACTTCACAGAGTCAAGACGCGTCACTCGACGATCTAAAGCATACACTGTCATCAACGGTGAACTTTACAAACGCAGCATATCAGGTATGTTCCAGCGTTGCATAGCATTTGAAGATGGCCAAGCCATCCTTCGTGATATTCATGCAGGTACTTGCGGGCATCACGCCAGCAGTCGATCACTCGTAGCCAAAGCCTTTCGCGCAGGCTTCTACTGGCCCACAGCACTCAAAGACGCGGAGGACATAGTCAAAAGGTGCATCGGCTGCCAAAAATTCGCCACAAAGCCGCACGCACCCGCATCGGCGTTGAAGACAATACCATTGGCCTGGCCTTCGCCCAGTGGGGGCTCGATATGGTTGGGCCACTCAAAAAATCCTCCCATGGAGGGCATACTCACCTTCTGGTGGCGGTCGACAAGTTCACCAAGTGGATTGAAGCAGTACCCATCACAAGTTCGACTGCCACTACAGCAGTCATCATAAAATCCATCATATACCGCTTTGGTGTGCCAATAGCATCATCACTGACAACGGTACAAACTTCACGGCTGAGGAATTCAAATCCTTCTGCAAAGAGCAAGATATCACGCTCAATTATGCATCTGTGGCGCACCCGCAATCAAACGGCCAAGTCGAAAAGGCCAATGGGCTTGTGACAAGTGGAATCAAGAAGCGCCTCCTGGTGCCACTCAAAAGGGCTGCGGGTGCTTGGGTAGAAGAGCTCCCGTCTGTGCTATGGAGCCTACGCACAACACCCAACGCCTCAACGCAATTCACTCCATTCTTCATGGTCTACGGCGCAGAGGCAATCCTGCCATCAGACGTAAGGTTCAACGCACCAAGGGTCGAAGCATACAATGAAGAAGATGCAGATGAAGCACTCGAAGATGCAGTCGACTTGCTGAAGAAGCACGCAACACAGCGCTAGCACGCACAGCTGTCTACCAGCAAGATCTACGCAACTATCACAGCCGTCGACTGCGTACCAGGTCCTTCGAGGTGGGTGACTTGGTACTTCGACTGAAGCAAAAGAAGGTGCATAAACTTGCTTCTCCATGGGAAGGACCCTTCATCATCACCGAGGTCATTGGTGGTGGAGCATACAGACTGAAGCATGCGAAGACCGGCGAACTCTCCCACAATCCTTGGAACGTTGCGCAGCTGCGCCGTTTCTATGCTTAGATTGCTCAGTCGCATAATGTAATAGGCTCATATGTCGGATGGCTGCAGGTTTCAGACGCGCTCTTTTCCTTACCAGGGTACCTAAGGGGACTGGAAGGTTTTTAATGAGGCGGCCTGCAGCCTAACATTCATAAATGGAATATAGTCAATAAATTCCTCATACTTTTCCTGCTTACTACTCGCATAACTTATCAGCACAAACTTAGCCTCACCCGTATGCTCGGGGCGGAGCTACCTCATAACATAAAGCTTTCGCTCCTTCAAACATAATACTCCAGCCACACTCGAATACTCGGGGGCTGGATCATAAACTAAACACAAAGGAAAAAGTTGCTCAACCCCAATCAATCACTCGGGGGCTGAGCCTGCAGGCATAAGTTGAAGCTTCAACTCTCATAAAATTCATAGCCTCACTCGAGCACTCGGGGGCTGTGCAATTCATGATCTATTAAGTAATTTTCATAAACCCCACTCGATACACTCGGGGGCTGCATACATACAATAACAAATATACGTACAAGTGGCAAATTTACACTCGGGGGCTGTTCCCTATACATAAATACCCTAATCTTCCGGTTCATCCTTTGCTGGAAGAACAGGGCCCATAAGTTGCGCTTGATAGCAATCAACCAATGTCCTCGCATGATCGAATGTATCGTCAAGATTCGACTGGGACAAGACGATCCAGGCGCGGGTGGACGTAGCTGCAAATTTGGACGTTGACTTCGGAGATATGCCATGGTTGCGTTGGCGCCATCCACAAGCTTCTGGGTGATAAAGCCTCGAATGGAACCTGTTGACCGGAAGAGCTCGAGTAACGCGTGGATTCCTTGAGGTTGCGGCCCAGCTGGAAAAACATCTGGTTGATTCGACTGAAGGCCGACCTGCATAACTCAAGAGCATAGTGCTCCGCCACACCCGATCTGCAGAGTCGCGAGTATGCGTGCTCGGTGCTTGTCCAATCGAAAGTGCTGGCGGCCAGTCGTGGGTTCGTCAGTTGCCATGTTCAACTGCTCATCCACGCGAGCCTGCTCCGCCTGGAAATCTTGAACAAAACCTGCAACAACACAAGTTGGGTGAACAAAAAAGAACAGGCTGTGAACTCATAAGATCAAGGCAGTCATGCTTACACTCGAGCTGTCTGTTCACGATCTCCATCTCGCCAAGCACATACTCCTCCCGTTGGGTGGGTAAAGCAGGCCTTGCCCTCATCCTTTCCAGCTCACTTCGGGCACTCGCCAGCTCTTGCTCCTGTTTCGCGAGTCGAGCCTTCATATAACGTATTACTGCGGCATCATTTGCCGCCTGAGCTCGAGATCGAGTAGGGGCATGATGCCGCGACGAACTGGATGAAGTGGCGGCTGGCCGTTTCTGTTCCAAGCATCATAAAAGTTTCATGAGAAACTATCACAAAGCTCAGCGAGCAACAACACAGCTTTACAAGCAGAATCATAACAAGGAACATAAATTCATACAAAGGTAGCAAAAGCACATGCATACTCGCATGGTCATAAGTTTAATTACAAGACATCAAAGGCGCGGCTGCCCTACTTCTCAGACATTGACTCTGACCTAGCCCTACTCGCACGAGCGGCGACCTCTGCTGCCCGGCGCTCCATGGTGGCCATAAAAATTTCAGCCAACTTTGCGGCTGGCTCGTTCAAATGCTTTAGGGACACCAGTTTCCCGCCAGGCTTACGAGGGAAAGCAGACAGAGCGGCTTCGAAGTCACCCTCTATCCCATGACCTAAAAGGAGTTTGAGGGTGGTCTCTGAGCCGCGTACCGTCAAAGTGCGAGCAAAGTTCGCCATAGTCGAAGTTCCCGGGCCCAGGACGTCTGCGAAGCCATCCAGAGTCGAAAGAGGTTGGCTAGATGGGAACACATCCTTGAACACGGCGCCGAGCGTGCTCGTAGACTTGGCGAGTGCATCCTTGGCTTGGGGGGAGACGACATCCAGGTCGCCGATTGCGCGGTCAAGGGACAAATCGACACTCGATTGGTCTACAGGTGCCGGTGCGCCAACAGCCCCTTCAAAAAAGCAGAAGTAACAGAAAATGTTACATACTATTCAGTGGCAAAAAGAAGTAGGCAAAAAGTGAAAGATTCAACTCACCGCCTATGTCTCGGGTGAGGCTCGCCGGGCGCTCAGCATAATTCTTCTCGCGCAAAGTGGCGGAGTCCGTGGCATCATCCAAGGCCTTCTTCGACTCCGCGCGCTCCTTGGCGAGTGCCTCTTCTAGCTCTTTAACCCGAGACTCAGCGGTTGCCTTGTCACCTGAGATAGATGGACATATGTCATTCACAATCGACAAAGCAAGGGCATACAGAAGTCAAACACACTTACGGCTGAGTTGCTCCATGGCAGCGCGTAGGTTGTCCCTCTCTTGTTCAACCTGGACAAAAGCCTTGCCTGATTCAACCAGGTTGAGGTAGAAGGGATGCATGCACAATGGAACCAGCATAAGCTATACACAAATAAATCCTAGAATGAAGACTCGACAAAAGACACTTACGTGTTCAACCCAAGGCGCAGGCTTGGCAGCAGAAGTCCCAACTTGCGGAGTTGACGAACTCGCGATCTTGGCGGCTTCAAAGGTAGTAGCCGTGGCTACTGTTCTCACAACCTCAGCCGCAACAGGGGAAGCTTCTGGCTGGTCTGGAGTCGGAGCTCTCTCGGTTGGAGGAGTTGGAGGTCGCACAGTCTCAGTACTGCAAGTGACCGAAAGACATGCAACATAAAGAAACAGTACTCAACTCATAAAAAAAAATTTAGTACAAAAAGGAGCAAACCTGTGCTCTTCTTCATCCTCAGTGTCGAGTGATACGTCTCCAACGTATCTATAATTTCTGATGTTTCATGCTTGTTTTATGTATCATTGTCACATGTTTTATATGCATTATATATCATTATTATACATTTTCTGGACTAACCTATTAAGAAGATGCCGAAGTGCCAGTTCCCTGTTTTCTGCTGTTTTTTGGTTCCAGAAAAGTACTTCTGCGAATATTCTCGGAATTGCACGAAACAAAAGGCCACGTCCCTATTTTTCCAGCACCATCACGAAGTCCGAAGGAGAGACGAAGAGGAGCCAGGAGCCAGCCAAACCACATGGCGGCGCGGTGGGCCCCCCTGCCGCGCCAGCCTATGGGTTGGGCCCCTCGGGGCTCCACCGACATCGCCCCTTCGCCTATATATTGCCTCAGACGCGAAAACCTAAAAGACGAAGTCATATTTTCCAGAAGAGTTCCGCAGCGCCGCCGCCATCGACGACAAGTTTCGGGGGACAGAAGTCTCTGTTCCGGCACGCTGCCGGGACTGGGAATTGCCCCCGGAGTCATCTCCATCGACACCACCGCCATCTTCATCGCCGCTGCTGATTCCCATGATGAGGAGGGAATAGTTCTCCCCCGAGGCTGAGGGCTCTACCGTTAGCTATGTGGTTCATCTCTCTCTCCCATGGTGTGATCTTTATGTGATCGTGTGTATTGCTAGTATCGCTGAATACATTAATAATGTTTATGCTACTCAAGTGATTTTGTCTAGTTTCTGGAGTCATTGTGACAACACGGTATCAAGGTGACAGTGTGGGTACTTGTGTGACTCTATGAATAATTTAGACATTTATCATGGCTTATTCTTGGGAATTGTGGTGTTTGTTTACTCAGACTTTGAGGTGTGCTCTTGCAGCCCATACGCATAGTACTCTTGCTTCATCAAGAAGGAGAATAATCCCGAGTAGTATTTACTTGTGTTCAGTTGTGCTAATCTAGTTGAATATGTAGATGTTACTCTTTATCTATTATGCACTCTAGAGGTTACTTTAATATGAACTCCGGTACTCTCCACGGTGTAAAGGTGACAGTGTGTGCACCATGTGTGACTCCTTTATGACGTTGTGGCACTTGTTTACTCCGGCTTGAGGTGTGCTTTTGCAGCCCTACACAATGAATGGTGTTTGTTATCCAACAAGAGAGTATTTAAGAGTAGCATTTACTTATTCAGTTATGAGATCATTGTTGAGAGTGTCCACTAGTGAAAGTATGATCCCTAGGCCTTGTTTCTAAGCATTGAAACACCATTTACAACAAGTTCTGCTACATGTTTGCTTGCTGCCATCTTTATTTCAGATTGCAATTACTACTTGCAATCATCCATATCACTTGTATTTCACTATCTCTTCGCCGAACTAGTGCACCTATACATCTGACAAGTGTATTGGGTGTGTTGGGGACACAAGAGACTTCTTGTATCTTAATTGCAGGGTTGTTTGAGAGAGATATCTTTGACCTCTACCTCCCTGAGTTCGATAAACCTTGTGTGATTCACTTAAGGGAAACTTGCTGCTGTTCTACAAACCTCTGCTCTTGGAGGCCCAGCACTGTCTACAAGAATAGAAGCACACGTAGACATCATCGAGCTCGTCAAAGTTTGGGCCTCCAAAAGGTAGCTGCCCACCCGACTGAGGAGGAGGAGGAGCCGAGCTCAAAGGACTCACGTCCAAGGGAGCAGCTGTGGTCGTAGGAGACGAACCTGAGTTTCCATCATCCCTCACATCCGATTCCTTCGCGGGTGAGCTCATGGAAGAAGACACAACGTGAGCTGCCCGACGGCGCTTGCGAGGGGGATCTCGCTCACATCATCAGTCGTGGCACGCTCCTTGTCATGTGCTTCTTCAACCTCTTCTTCTTCAACCTCTTCTGTAGGAGATGTAGTAGCTGAAGGAAGAGGCGATTCATCTCCTCCCTTCGCTTCTACTATCACCTCTGTTTCAGGAGTTGGGCCATCTTCAGGAAGAGGAGGAAGGGTTGAGGTAGTCGAGTGGCCCTGCATACAAAATATAGCAGTCGAAAATCAAAAAGATGCACAGAAGGATAACAAAAGCAAGAGATCATAAAATCGATAGATTCACTAACCTCTGGCAAAGGATTTTCAGCCCCATAAGGATCGACTGGGCAGTCGACGTTGCAGGGCTCACTTTGTTTTGTACTGGTGATGGACCGTACATGTGACACCAGTTCACTCCTGGACAGCTCCTCCTTGCTCATGCGGGTGGCGTCGAGTGCACCCTCGTACTCCCACATTGGGTGGGCGCGAGCGCGTAGCGGCCACACCCGCATCTTCACAAAAGTGGCAATAAGATGCACACCCGTGATGCTGTTGAGCAGTCCTCCAATCGTCTACAGCAAAGGCGCTGCTTCTGCCATTTCTTCAGTCGACAGATCATGGTCCCAGGCCTTTGTCCTTGCTGCTATACCAGCAGTTGAAAATGCTGGGGCCCCATCCTGGTCGACTCGCACATAGAACCACCTCTTCCTCCACCCCTGCGCCGAGTCGACTGGCTTCAGGGCGAAGTATCGGGTGTCGCTACGCACTTGGATCTGCAGACCTCCGACTGGATAGGTTCGGCCGCCTCGGTTGTTTGGCCGGACCATGAAGATGGACTTCCATAATGCCCAACTCGGAGCAACACCCAAAAAACACTCGCACAGCGTGATGAAACACGCAATGTGCAGAATACCGTTCGGGGTGAGATCATGGATCTGCACCCCGTAGGCAAAAAGCAAACCTCGCACAAAATCATGGAGGGGGAGCGAGAAACCCCTAGGCAAAAACTCCGCGAAACAGACGCGCTCGTTAGCGCGAGGCTCGGGAAGTACCTCCTTGGGCGAAGGTGCGCGGACGAAGAGCTGGTCCGAAGGTGGCAGCAGCCCCTCCTCGCGCAGCTTGTCCAGCTGCGCCTCCTTCATGGTGGATTTCATCCAATCGCCATTGGTCTTCTTGAGGTCGACGGCGGCCGCAGATGCGCTGGCCGCAGTCTTCTTCCCTTTCATCGCTGCCGCATCGGGCGCGGCTGCAGCAGTCGAGGCAGAGCGCTTGTTGCACACCACTTTCTTCATTGTCAACGAACAGGTGGGGGAGCGCGCAAAGGTTTAGCGCAGGAGCAATGGAGGCAGAGCGCAAGGAAGACGATGGAACAGGGGCGGCGCGCAGAGCAAATGGCAGGTAAAAAACAAATGCCAGCGCCGTTCCCCTATTTACCACAAGTCAAAAGCAATCACAGCCATTCAGATCCAAATCGTGCGTTACGCACGCAATCTGACCGTACACGTGGCAAACGCGGAGGGCAACCGTCGCCGGCCACTCCGCCCACTGCGCACATAAAAAGAGGAGCCATCATCACGCTTGCGGAAAAAGTGGGCCCGTATAGTCAAATCAAGTCCAAACGGCACCGTCTTCGGTCAGCTCTGCACAAATGGGCCCACCTATGTGTCACGTCCCATCAATTGCAGCATAACGCACGCCACGCGTGTCAGAAATCGCAGTCGAAATAAGTGTCATCCCTGACGTCATTGAAGCATCTGTTCAGAAAATACGTTCGAATATGCCCAACGCATATTGGTCACTCGATTGCCTTGATTAGTTCGGGTGTGGCAAAACCTACTTGAGGCAAAATTGGTTACTCGACCGTTCCTTCGACTAAGTCATATTACTCCCATCGGGAGCGTATTCAAAAAATTCTTCGACTGAAGATGCTCAAGACAATGATTGAGATTATCCTCCATTTACAAGTAATACAGCATAATCTCGGGGCTAATCCCATCGGGAGCACTGTCGTGCACCCGATAGAATTACGGCACAAATTTCTTCGATTAGCATATGCAGAGCAAGGGGATTTTTGAGATTATCCTCCATTGCAAAGCAATAAAGCACAATCTCGGGGGCTACTCCCATCGGGAGCGCTGTCGCGCACCCGATAACATAACAGCAAATATCAGTCGACAAAGGACATGACTCGTCCAACAAAGTTCAAAAAACATACTCGAAACATTCCCGAGTTGCGTCCGTCGCAAATATCTCGGATTCTGCACGCATAGTGCAAAGGTAAGACCCGCCGAACTTTCGAGCTGGGCTAAGAACCGTTCCAGCAACGTCAATCCTTATACTTTCCGTGTCAGCAGACATGATGGAAAATCCCGACGGACGCGTTGGGTAACATTCAAAGCTATACTGCAGATCGGCTCAGTAAGACCTAGAGCGGCTTAGTCGAATCTGACCAGTTTGTTCCAGATTCGAGTTCGGGGACTTGAGTTTGATTGAAAGCTAGTAAGGTTTTACCCGAATGTGTAGTTAACCAGTCCCGATCCGTCGAGTGTACTGGGCCTGCTAAGCTATTATCCCTTGATCATCATAAAACACAGTCGATAAAATACTCGACATAGCCAAACGTGTGCTATTCATACAGGAATTCCAAATACAGAATACAAAGCATATGACGTGCACTTACGAAAGAGTCCATGCCCGATTCTTCGAGTCAGCCAAGTACTTGGGGGCTACTGACATGGGTATACATCTCGGGTACCCTATCATGAGGGTACCTGGTGCACGTAACGACTAAGACCCAATATCGAAGAGCCTACTCGAAGCCCAAGACAAGAGGCCCAAGAAGATGGAGTACCCTCCAAGATTAGACATAGGCATAGTCGGTTTAGACTTTCCTTACGTGTAAACTAGGTCGGTTACAAACTCCAGAGACCCAGCCTATTTAAAGGCTGGGAGGGGTACCGATCTGGGACCAAGCCATACTCGAACCACCAAAGCTCTTGCGAGATCGTCATCTCGCCGGAGCCACCTTGTAACCTCATAATCTCCAGCGATCAATAACAGACAAGCAGGAAGTAGGGTCTTTACCTCCACCCGAGGGCCTGAACCTGGGTAAATCTTTGCCTCTGCTTGTCAGCCGACGAAACTACCAGTACTACCACGTTATCTCCCCATAATCTCAACCCTAGGTCCTTAACCATGGGATTTGATGAGGGTACGCCTCGTCAATGATCATGTTGCTAGTGTATGAACCCGATGATCTCTCGTATTGTAGTATCGCTAAATGTGCCCTCACCTAGATGTTATGACTGTTGGATCCAACACAACATCGTCTAATCGAGCATATCATAGCGAAAATGAAATATTCTTGTTCTCTTTTATATCACAATGTGTATATCCATCCACTAACATCCCATCTCGACCCACATTTGGTCTATTCGCATAACACACTTCTTGCCCCGGATGTCGTGGTATCGGTAACATGGATGCCATCAGGGGGTGTTTGACGCCGATGGTAGATCATGGGGTTAAGACGGAGCATCGTCCGGATCGAGATTTTACAAGGCCGTTTATCCAGCTTCAGGTTACACGGCGGTGGCGGAACCCTACATGCTGATATAATTCACTATATGACAATAGCGGTGTTACATGTTAAAGTGAGTATGAGAATAAGCTTAGCTCTAGGGCTCCTGAGGTTTGACTTATATAGGCTGCCAGATCTAGGGCTTACAAGGCAGCGCCGTGTACGGCAAGGATACAAAGTTCTAAACTAATTCGACTAAGTTTCCACCTTGTCCTCCAAGTCGTCTAGTCCGTGGGCCCTCGTTTTGGACCTTCATTTGCGGGCCACGCCTTCTTGTGCTTCGGTTTACTGGGCTGCCCGACAGGCCCCATGCCTTATCACCTGTGGGCTACCCTGGTTAACCGGATTTACCCCATGCCAAGGATACCCTAATAGGTATATCCCCAACACTGGATAAGTTTTAGTTTGGGTCATGAATATCAACATCCAACTTGCCATTTCTACCGGCCCATATCATTTTTGACCCTTCAGCACCAACCACCACCACAAAATTGTCGTCTTTCTTCCTCGCCATCTCACCATCATCTCTCCGCCGCCCCTATCGATTCGCTCAAATCATGATCCAGTTGTATCCTCCTACAACAAATAACATCATGCCTCCTCCAACATCCGCGAGCATCACATGTAGATCTAGGGTTCGCCAAGGTGGCAAACATGTAGAAGGTTAGGTCACCTCCTCCCCTTGAATCTAGGATATGGAGATTCGGCGAGCATGTAGGGGGTTAGCACAGATCCAGATATCCAGAGCCAATAACCATCCCATCAGTCAGAGCATCAGGCAACGTTTAGAGGTTCGCCTCAAATGGTATAGATAGTGGATCTATAAAGTTTGGTTTGCGTCTGTCCCGATTTTGGATTTATGGATCCACGCTATTGGCGACGGAGATGATTGGGAGACACAAACCATACATTTACTGATTCACCGTCTCTGTCGATAATGATGGACCATAAACTCAAAGCCTAGACGAGGACAAGCTAAAAAGAAGTAAGATGTTGCCTCCAACTCGTTCATCGCCACCTCTTAACTACTTGTCTTCTGGGCGAAAGGTATTTCATTTCTTTCTCTATCTCTATATTATTGTAGGGCCAATGTTTTATTTACTCTGTGACAACCACACACATTTTTTTTGCGCATCAAAAAATGGAAATCAAATTCTAAGTGAATAATCCAAGAAATTCATAAATACAAAAGGCACCATGCTTCACAGCAATTTCCTCCTTTTTTTTTTGCGAAACACAGTACAACGCAGACGCTCACATATACATGCACACACTCACCCCTATGAACGCACGCACGCACACCCTACCCCTATGAGCATCTCCGAAAGACTGAGCCGGCGGTCGGGTCTTGAGATTGACGAAGTCACCATAGGCGCCTCGCTGTCGACGGGAACGTCGCCTCACACTGAAGAATATTCCGTCTAAATGAGAAACACCAATGTCAAATCTAAGATTTGAACTCTGATGGGCTGGGGTACAACCACCCTCATAACCATCTTACCACAGACAAGTTCTCGCAATTTCCTCCTTTTTATGCACTCTAAATGTGCCATTTTCACAACTACTCCCTCCGTCTCAAAATAAGTGTCTCAATTTTGCACAAAAGTGGATGTATCTAGACATGAAACATGAAACATGTCTAGATACATCCACTTTTTGACAAATCTAAGACAGTTATTTTTGAACGGAGGGAGTAACAAACACAAGGTCGCCACCCTCACAGTACGTCAGACACGAGTCGTAAGGATTAAAGTAAAAGATACACAAAGTCAGAGAGGGCCAGTAGTAGTTAACGATGTTAATTTCCCACATCTTTTTCTCTTAGCATTTTTATAAGCAAGAAAAGTGATAATCGGCACGGAAGCAAGCAAGCAACGACCAAACCAAACAGAGAAGACACAGTCGCGATACAGAGGCGACGAGGAAGAAGAGAGAGAAGGAGAAGGCGCGTGAGAGAAAATAAGGAAAGAGAAAAAGGGAAAAACAAGCGAGGCAGAGACGAGGAAACACACAGCAAACAAAAATAGGAGTCGGAGGAGGCAGGAGGCGACGAGAGGAGGCGGAGAGGGAGCAGGCACGCACGCAGCACAGCGGGGAGAGGGGAAGCCGCGGAAAGAGAAAAAAAATTCATTAGGAGAACCAGGGGCAGGGGGATCGGCGTCGGAATTCCGGCGAATCGGCGGGATCCGGCCGGGATCTGCGCGGCGGATGAGGGGCCGGCACCATGAAATGGTCGACATTGCTCAGTAAGGTCGTCTTCGCCGCCCAGCCGCCGCCTCCGCCGCCCACGCCCCCGGCGTCTCCGCTCCACCCCCAGGGCGACCACGACAGCGCCACCCCGCGCCTCAGCTCCGCCTCCACCAGCGGCGGGAGCGGCCCCGGCGACGAGGGTGACAACGCGGCGGCGTTTGGCGGGTACTCGCCCTCCTCCGCCGGCAGCAGGTGGGTCCCACGCGTTGAGTCAAATATTTGCCCCGTCCTGCCTGAATCCATTGACGCGATCCTGCCGTGCTCGTTCGTTTCCCCGACCGAGCAATGGCGATCGGATTTGGATTCCGGGAGCTCTCGATCGGGGATGCTTTGTTTCCCATTCCTCTCTCCCTATGCGTCCCCTCCTTCCTATTTGGAGATTTGGTTGGTAGATGCGGGGCATTAGATTAACATTCTGTACCGACGGATTGAGTCACCTAAATCACGTTTGTAGCTCGAGCTCACGATGTAGCTGCACCTTTTTTTTTTGCTTCGATTCTGTCTTGCTCATGCACCGTCGGGTGAAATGAAATGATGTTATACTAGGATTGTTACAGAGCTGTTCATTCGCAAAAAATAAAATAAAATAACAAAGTCAAGCTTGCTAGAATTCGTGTTAACACTTTTTAGATGCTGTATACTAATTTCGTAGAAACATGCCCGTTGCGATAGCGCAAAGTCTTACAAAATACCTTCACCCACACCTCCCTACTGAACCTAGTTCAGCCGCACATTTGCCTTGAGGTGCACCCTCATATTTTTGAACTTTGGCAGTTGCTCCAGAAGCAGCCGAGTTTCTCTGCAAATTCCAGCTAGCGCTGACCATCTGGGCTATTTGCATTGTAGCTCGTGATTGCGCACAATCACACTCCAGTAGATTGCCTGTGTGAAGTTACCTGCTATATTTGAATGTTCATTTGCTGGAATCTCGCTAGGGCTATGCTCGTGTTTCCACTGGAAATGGGCCTGAACTATTTAATTTAAGAAGTTGAAGATACTGACAAATTTCATTTTCACTGCAAATAGGCACATGTCTATATGTGTAAGATGTTAATACATGCTGTTAATGTGCAAATTGAACACATATGCTACTACCATTACATTGATATTCTAATAGGATGGTTAGCATTATCTTTGCCCCTTCTAGATCATGCTCAGTTAGTATTGGCTCGAATAGTTGTAATGAAGGTTGCTCTGAATTACCACTCGGTAATCTGTTGGTATGGGGTGAATAGTCTGATCATGTACTATGTGAAAAAGGGATAACATCATGACCTGCAGAACGTACATCTGATATAATAGTTGTCTCTTTACCTGTTAGATTTACCTTTAACTTTGCAGGTAATTTTCTTGTGTATGCGTAGTGCCACACTGTCACACAGTATGATTCGGACGAATGATGTCTACCTTAATACGATGAAAGAAGCAATGCAATCCTTCGTTTCAAATATCAGCGAGAAATTTTATTTGAAGTGAACTATGAATTTTTTCTGCAGAAGTTATATGGATTATACTTCATAGTGTCATTCTTAATATTCTTCCTCTTGTAACTGCAGGGGAAAAAATGAACTGGAGTCAGACTTCAGAAGGTTCTGGGAAGAATTTCGCTCTTCCAGCTCTGAAAAGGTATCTTGATTCTTCCATGTTGTCACCATAAGGCAAGAAAATATTGCTAGTTTCTTACCCTAACACCTGCGTTTTGATTTTCCTTGCGCAGGAGAAAGAAAGGGCCCTAAATTTGGCAGTAGATGTCTTCTGTAGGCTAGTGAAGCAGCAGTCTAGTGTAGCTCAATTAGTTACAAAGTATGACTCGCTATACTTTCAGATTCTATTTTGCATTGCTTTGTTGTTAACGAGCTAATATGTGCTACTATCTACAAGAAATCTCAGTGCATATCTTTTTATTGATAGCCTGTCTCATAATTGCTACAGGTTAGTAGAAGCACATGTTTTTGCTTTTGTTATTGGAAGGGCTTTTGTTACTGATGTGGAGAAACTAAGAATCCACAGCAAAGGAAGATCCTTGCATGTTAATGATGTTATTGGCTTCTTTTCTGAGATCACAGAGGTTTGTCCCTATTATGTTTATATTGGTGCAATTTCTAGAATTCAGGTGACCATACACTCTCTGACAACTCGTTTCCATTATCCAGATTGGCATATGTCCAGGTTCAAATTTGTTATATGCAGTCGAGGTTCTCGTGACAGAGGTTTGTGCAGTCCTCTTGTTAAGATAAAGTTCTATTTTTCATTGTATTTTATTTCTCGCCGTCGTGTGTTCATATGGCATTTAGTTTGATATAATTGGTACTGCAGTCTGCGGGAGGTTTTAAAAGCTATTGCTAGGTGTTAGAAACTTCATTGCAACTTGTTCTGTCAGTGCACTGTCCAAGCTATTGAGGGGTTGAAAGCGATTCTAAGTTTTGAGTAAAAATAAGCACATCACTTTTACTACAAACCTTGTCAAAATAATGCTTTATATTGTTGTACTGTATAGGGCTACTACATATTTTGCCAATGGATTTTTCTTCTAATATTTGCCAGTGGATGTTTTGAAGGGTGTCATATGCTAAACAATAAGTCACTAAAATGTTGCCTGTAACGTATACAGCAATTTTAGTTTTCAGTTTCAACTTACGTAGTGTATTGAAAATTGTGCATGAAGTACATAGTATGGAAAAAAGGCTAATGCTTTCTGATAAGAAAAAAAGAACTTAGCTAGAATAAAGTCTTGTAAAGCTGACTTCTGGTATTTCAAATTTATTATAAAACAGCATGTGCCATATGCTCAGAGTAACTTGCATTTGATGTTTAATTTCTTCGTTACAGACTACTGATAAGCAGCCTCTGTTGGACTCTGGTATTTTGTGCTGCCTTATATATATCCTCAATTCCCTATTGAGTCCTGATGAATCCTGCAAAAGCTCCTCACCTGTTGGGAGAGAAGGATCAACAAGTGAGAAGAATAAAGATTGGGGTCCTATGCAATCTCGTCGGCTTGAGGTAAGGCTAGTCTTCTGGTTCTCATAGAAAGGGGAGTTCCTTTGCAAGATTTCATAGTTGTGGACATATGAGAATGCAAAATCGTAGCCTGTTAAACTTTTATTGGTTGCACTTTGGATATTGTCCTCTTGAATGTTCATATGGTCATTACAAGTCTTCTGCTTTACGTTCAAATAGATTATCCAGTTCATTACTTCCCTTTATTATATGGTCAATTTTGGTTTGGCCTTCATTTCTTGTTTTTATCCTATGAAGATCGAGGGAAGTGTAGTGCATACAATGAAGGCACTAGCAAGCCATTCTTCTGCCGCACCAAGTTTAGTTGAAGATGATGCTCTACAGCTTCTTTTTCACATGGTTGCAAATGGTTCATTGTCCGTGTTTTCTCAGTTCAGGGAGGGTCTTGTTCCTCTCCACACAATTCAGCTTCATCGCCATGCGATGCAGGCAAGTTGATATGATGCAACATTATCTACGAATGTTCCTATCAGATCACATGTTACTAAATTTAAATGTATTAAATTCACAACCAAACAGGTTCTTGGTCTTCTTCTTGCAAATGACAATGGGACTTCTGCAAAGTACATAAGGAAGCATCACTTGGTACTTTCTTTATCTCTTCACTGTGGATGGAAGCATTCCAGTTTTGTTGTTCTGTCGTTGGGGATTAGTTCATTTTGGTAGGTAAAATGGCTCATTGAAACCAAACACCATATAACATGGTGTCCTCAGTGATTTAGTCTTGATTTAAATTATATATCTCTAGCTGTAACCCGCTGTTTCTACTGATACTTCATGTGAAATGAGGGAACTCTTGAAGAATACATATACTTTACTGAAAGACAATTACATTTTTTTGGTGTATGTGCATGCATGTGCGTGCACTGGTACATTTATTCTTTTGCTAATTAGTCTTATTGATCCGTAATTATGCCTTTTAGATTAAAGTTCTCCTTATGGCCGTGAAAGATTTCAAACCTCAAAGTGGTGATGCTGCTTACACCATGGGCATTGTGGATTTGTTATTGGAATGCGTTGAGCTATCTTACAGGCCTGGTAAATCAATAGACTTTTCGCCATTCATATGTGTCTCTTCTAAGATTAGAATAGATGGTTCGATTCAAAATTCTCATTGTCTACATATTAAATTAAATGTTCAGTCTTGCTGCATACGCTAATATTGTGTTGTTCCGGCCAACTTGCAGAGGCTGGATCCATTAGGCTCAGGGAAGACATACATAATGCTCATGGTTACCAGTTCCTTGTCCAGTTTGCTCTAACACTATGCAACTTGCACAAAAACCAGGCTCAGCAATCCTTGACCAAGTTAGCATCTGAAGAGGATGGATTGGATCCTTCCCACAGATTAGAACAAGATACATATCCATGTGACCTTTCACCTCAGCTGTCCAGGTTGCTTGATGTTCTTGTAAATTTGTCGCAAACCGGCCCCTCTGAAGATTTTGTTGGTAAAAGTATGAAATCTTCAGGTCACAGCAGAAGCCGGACTCCGTCTGTTGACAAGTTTGCAGATGACCTTTTGGAAATTAGTAGTCCCAAGGTAAAAGATCTTGAAGCCATTCAGATGCTACAGGACATTTTTCTGAAGGCGGACAACTTAGAAGTGCAAGCTGAAGTTCTCAATAGAATGTTCAAGATTTTCTCGAGCCATCTTGAAAATTACAAGCTATGCCAACAACTGAGAACTGTTCCACTTTTTATCCTAAACATGGGTGGTTTCCCTGCGGCACTTCAAGAGGTCATCTTGAAAATTTTAGAGTATGCAGTTACTGTTGTAAACTGCATTCCAGAGCAGGAATTGTTATCACTCTGTTGCTTATTGCAGCAACCAATTTCGACCAGTCTTAAGCATACTGTACTTTCTTTCTTTGTAAAGCTCCTCTCCTTTGATCAGCAGTACAAAAAAGTTCTCAGGGAAGTGGGTGTTCTGGGGGCACTGTTAGATGACTTGAAACAAAACAAGCTTTTCTCTGGAGACGAGCAGCAAAGCAAGATCTTTTACTCTCCAGAGATCAAGCCTAACACAGATGATTTTCAGAAAACTGTGGACAACAAAGACTCCATTCTTTCACCAAAGTTAATGGCTTCTGGTTCCACAAAATTTCCCATGTTTGATCATGAAGGGACAATTACTGTTGCCTGGGATTGCCTTTTTTATCTGCTGAAGAGAGCCGAGACTAACCAGCAATCTTTCCGATCTTCCAATGGAGTCAACACCATTCTTCCTTTCTTGGTATCTGAAAGTCACAGATCTGGCGTGCTACGACTATTGTCATGCCTGATAATTGAAGATTCTCTTCAGGTTTGTGTTCTTACCTTACTCTTACATGAAAACTCACTTTTCATCTGGAATCATCCTACTTTAGGGAGCATCCATGCAAGTTTAAGTGCCTATGCTTACCACATGACTTGTTGGTTTCAGTTGTGTTAATAAGGGAATTTCAGCTGCATGCCAGGTGAAGTGTGACTTATTTAACGTGAAAACCTTGCTCTTTTCAGGCTCATCCAGAAGAAATAGGATCACTGATTGAAATCTTGAAGAGTGGGATGGTATCAACCTCACTGGGTTCTCAGCACAAGCTTGATAATGATGCAAAGTGTGATACATTCGGTGCTTTATGGCGTATTCTTGGGGCAAACAGTTCAGCACAAAGAATTTTCGGAGAAGCCACTGGTTTTTCCCTGCTACTTACAACACTTCATAGTTTCCAGAATGAAGGTGAAAATGAGGAGACTGAACCATCCTTGTTTACTCACATGAAGATCTTTGGTTTTCTAATGCGAGCTATGACAGCTGCTGTATGCAACAATGCTGTTAATAGGATAAGGCTTCACACAATCCTGTCGTCACACACTTTCTATGATCTTCTCTCTGAATCTGGGTTGCTTTGTGTGGATTGCGAAAAACAAGTTATCATACTTCTGCTTGAGCTTGCACTTGAGATCGTTCTTCCTCCCACCAGCAACCTGCAGGTAGAGAACATCTCATCTGAAGCTTCAGAGGATGAGCCAGGTTTCTTATCTGCAGCCTCATTTGGACTTTCAAGGCTTGACGGGGAACGAGCATATAATGCCAGTGCAGTTGTCGTATTGATCCGGTCCTTGCTTATATTTACGCCTAAAGTTCAACTCGAGTTGCTGAGGTTTATTGAGAAGCTAGCAAATGCTGGTCCCTTCAACCAGGAGAATTTAACTTCTGTTGGTAAGGACATAAGTTCTTGTTACTCTTTCTTTTCTCGTGACTCTGGTTGACAAGAGGCCCTTATGTTTCTCTTGCCCTTTTTGTTATGCAGGTTGTGTTGGTCTTTTACTTGAGACAATCAGCCCTTTTTTGGAGGGTTCCTCTCCTATTCTCAATCACGCTTTGAGGATTGTTGAAGTGCTAGGTGCCTACAGGTCAGTTATATTCCTTGAAATTCCATTACTGATCTCATTACACTAGCTCTTGTCCTTTGATTTTGTCTTACATGTTTTTTTTCCCGTTAGATTATCTTCTTCCGAACTAAGACTCCTTGTGAGATATATACTTCAGCTGAGAGTTAAGCGTTCAGGTCATCTTTTTGTTAATATGATGGACAAGCTAATTCAAATGGAAGATGTCAGACAAGGAGATATTTCTTTAGCCCCTTTCATTGAGATGGATATGAGCAAAGCCGGCCATGCATCTATTCAGGTTTCATTAGGAGAAAGGACATGGCCACCTGTTTCTGGATACTCTTTTGTTTGTTGGTTCCAGTTTAGAAACTTCTTTAGAAGCCATTCTAAGGAAACAGAAAAAACATCAAAAGGGGCTTATGGCAAAAGGAGTGGACAAGTTTTACGCATCTTTTCTGTGGGTACAGTGGACGATGCCACTACTTTGTATGCAGAACTTTATCTTCATGACAATGGTGTTTTTACTATAGCCACTAGCAATTCGAGCTCATTGTCATTTCCTGGCATTGAAATGGGAGAGGGGAAATGGCATCATCTTGCAGTTGTTCATAGCAAACCAAATGCATTAGCTGGCCTTTTTCAAGCAAGTGTGGCTAGCATTTACCTTGATGGAAAGCTGAGGCACACCGGCAAGCTTGGATACTCGCCATCTCCATTTGGTAAATCTTTGCAAGTAACACTTGGAACACCTGCTGTCCATGGCAAAGTTTCTGACCTATCATGGCAGCTCCGCTGTTGTTACCTTTTTGAGGAAGTCTTGACACCAGGGAGCATTTGTTTCATGTATATTCTTGGACAAGGTTACAGGGGATTGTTCCAAGACACCGATCTTCTGAGATTTGTGCCTAACCGAGCCTGTGGTGGAGAGGTAATGGCGATTCTTGATTCACTAGAAGTGGAAGTAACTGCACCTTCAAGCAGCCAGCGCATTGACAGTTCAATGAGACAAGTGAGTTCTAGACTTGAGAGCAGTGGAATTGTATGGGATATGGAAAGGTTAAGAAATCTCTCCTTGCAATTGTCTGGGAGGAAGCTAATATTTGCATTTGATGGAACATCATCAGATGCTTTTCGAGCATCTGGGACTCTTTCCTTGCTGAACCTTGTTGATCCAACTTCTGCTGCTGCATCCCCAATAGGAGGTTCGTGATCTTCTTCCTGTTATTTAATTTATGTTTTGTTTCTCTCAATTGGTTGGAGTGTGTCAAGATTGAATAGCTCTTTATATTGACAGGTATACCACGGTATGGCCGTCTAAGTGGTGATGTTTACGTGTGTAACCAATGTACTATTGGTGACACTGTTCAAACTGTTGGAGGAATGCCTGTTGTGCTTGCTCTTGTTGAGGCCGCTGAAACTAGGGACATGCTGCATATGGCACTGGAATTGCTTGCATTATCTCTTCAGCAGAACCATCAAAATGTAAAAGACATGCAGGCCTTGAGGGGCTATCATCTTCTCGCACTTTTTCTGCACAGGAGAATGTCTTTATTCGATATGCAGTCTCTTGATATCTTCTTCCGTATCGCTGCCTGTGAGGCTTCGTTCCCTGAGCCACAGAAATCGAATATAAACCGAACAACAAGCTATGCATCTGGAATCTCACCAGAAGCCAGTCTTGATGATCTTAGCCTACCCAAGTTCGGTGACGATGTGTCTTCTGGTGGATCACATGGAGATCTAGATGAATTTTCAGCTCAAAAAGATTCATTTAGCCACCTGTCTGAGGTTGAAAATGCCGACTTAGCTGGTGAGACTTCCGAGTTCATAGTCTTGTCAAATGCTGATATGGTTGAACATGTTCTCTTGGACTGGACTATATGGGTTGCTGCTCCTATATCAGTTCAAATAACTCTTCTTGGATTTCTTGAGAGGATGGTATCAATGCACTGGTTTAGGAGCCACAACCTCACAATATTGCGTCGGATTAATCTTGTGCAGCATCTTCTTGTTACTTTACAACGTGGTGATGTTGAAATTCCTGTGCTGGAGAAGCTAGTTGTGCTGCTCGGTGTCATCTTGGAGGATGGTTTTCTAGTTTCCGAGTTGGAGCTTGTTGTAAGATTCATAATCATGACATTTGATCCTCCAGAACTTACACCAAACCGTCAGATTGTCCGGGAGGCTATGGGAAAGCATATTATTGTGAGGAATATGTTACTGGAAATGCTCATTGATCTACAAGTAACAATAAACGGTGAAGAGTTGCTGGAGCTATGGCATAAAGTTGTTTCATCTAGATTGGTCACATATTTCCTTGATGAAGCTGTGCATCCGACAAGTATGAGATGGATCACGACTCTTTAGGAGTTTGCCTTACATCATCTCCTACATTCGCGCTGAGATTCCGTGCAAGTGGTGGTTTCCAAGGGTTGAATCATGTGCTTCCAAGCTTTTATGATTCTCCTGAAATATATTATATAATATTCTGTTTGGTTTTTGGGAAGCCTGTTTATCCTCGAGTTCCGGAGGTCCGCATGCTTGATTTCCACGCTCTTATGCCTAGTGATGGAAACTATGGAGAGCTGAAGTTTGTGGATCTATTGGATACAGTTATCGCGATGGCAAAAGCTACATTTGATTCATTTATTATGAAGTCTATGCTTGCACATCAGAATAACAGTCTGTCACACCTTAATGGCACCTTGGTTTCGGATCTTGTGGAAGCAACATCGGACATGGGAGGAGATCTTCAAGGAGAAGCTCTGATGCATAAGACATATGCCGCAAGGTTAATGGGTGGTGAAGCAGCAGCACCTGCTGTTGCTACTTCAATATTGCGGTTCATGGTTGATCTGGCAAAGACGTGCCCACCATTCTCTGCTGTTTGCAGGCGACATGAGTTCCTAGAAAGCTGTGTTGATCTATATTTCTCTTGTGCAAGGTTTGTATGATGTGCATATATCAAGTTACTGGGTGTTCTAGATGTTCAAACTAACCCTTCCTTTTGTTCTGCAGATCTGATTGTGCGCTGAAGATGGCAAAAGATCTGACAGCTGCAGCAGCAGATGAGAAGAATATGAATGATGATGACAACGAAAGTTCGAAAGATACGTTTTCATGTTTGCCACAGAATCAGGAAAAATCTGCCAAAACTTCAAGTGTTGCAAGTTTTCCTCAGGAGCATAAGAGTACCAGCTCAGAAAGTACTGACATGCAGAACTCTTCTGATAATGGTGAAGTAAAAGCAGATAGCTCTCCCAGTGAGGAGCTCAAGACTAAGTTTTTAAATGGAGAAGCAAATGAAGTGTTTCAGAATGCTCATGATAAAGGACAGTTATCAGCTGTGAGATCAAATGGCATAGCTGATTCGCACAAATTAGCTGATTCACCCAGCCCGGTCTCTATGATTAACATTGGATCCCCTGTTTTATCCGAGAGATCAACTCACAAACTAGCAAGCACCCCTACCGCGTCTCCCATGGCCCCATTCGCTTCTTGGGCTAGTAGCTCAGGATCATATACTGATGGTAGACACCTAACTGCCTCTCCATCCATGTCTTCAACTATGTCTGCGGTGGACCTTGATTCATCTCCCGATCTGAAGACAAACATTCAGGGATCACCTGCAGTGAACACATTTTTCCCAATCAGTTCCAAACTTTTGCTTGACATAGATGATTTGGGATATGGTGGTGGCCCTTGCTCTGCAGGGGCTACTGCCATTCTTGATTTCATTGCTCAAATCCTCGCAGACATTATCTCAGAACAGCTCAAAGCAACACTCTTTATTGAGAGCATTCTCGAGTCTGTGCCTTTGTTTGTAGATGTTGATTCTGCTTTGGTTTTTCAAGGCTTGTGTCTAAGCAGACTGATGAACTTCCTTGAAAGAAAACTCCTACTCGATGATGATGAGGATGGGAAGAAACTTGACAAGAGCCGTTGGTCTGTCAACTTGGAACCACTTTGCTGGATGATTGTTGATCGTGTATACATTGGCTGCTTTCCGACCCCACTCGGTGTACTGCGAACACTAGAATTCTTGATGTCCATGTTGCAGCTTGCCAATCAAGATGGCCGTATTGAAGAGGCAGTACCTTCAGGCAAAGGTATTTTGTCCATTGCTCGAGGTACCAGGCAACTTGACCCCTACATCCATGCCATATTGAAGAACACAAACCGGATGATAATGTATTGTTTCCTGCCAACATTCCTTAAGAATCTTGGGGAGGATGACCTGCTGGCAAATCTGGCTTTCCTAACGGAAACAGGGAGAAATTTAGCTTCTAAACCTCCCCAGGAAGATTATTCTGTCGATATTTGTACCATTCTCCAGCTTTTGATTGCCAACAAGAGACTGGTTCTTTGCCCAAGCAATGTTGATACTGATCTAATGTGTTGTTTCTGCATAAATCTGATGGCACTTCTGCGTGACAAGAGATTAAGTGCTCAGAACTTTGCGGTGGATTTACTTAAGTACCTGGTAGTGCATCGACGTCCATCTCTTGAGGACCTGCTAGTTTGTAAGCCTAACCAAGGGCAACAAACGGACATCCTGCATGGAGGGCTTGATAAATTACTGACTGGGAATACATTAGCGTTTTTTGAGTGGCTCCAGGATTCTCAGCAAACAATTAGTAAAGTGCTAGACCAGTGTGCCTTAATAATGTGGGTTCAATACATTACTGGCTCAGCAAAATTTCCTGGGGTGAGAATAAAAGGCATGGAAGTCAGGCGCAAGAAAGAGATGGGCCGAAAATCACGTGAAATTGTAAAACTAGATGCAAGGTTTTGGGAACAGATAAATGAACGGAGGTATAATCTTGATCTGTTTCGTGATGTGATGTCCACAGAGCTAAGGGCAGTTCGTCAAGACAAATATGGGTGGATATTGCATGGAGAAAGTGAGTGGCAGAGTCAGGTTCAACAGCTTGTACATGAAAGAGGTATTTTCCCCATTCGTCAAGTATCCACAGAACCTGCGTGGCAGCTATGTGCTGTTGAAGGGCCATATAGAATGAGGAAGAAACTTGAAAACTCCAAATTTAAGATAGATACTATTCAGAATGTTCTAACCGGCAGTCTTGGGTTTGATGGTGTTACTGCGGCCAAGAAAGACGATGGGGATATGTTGATGACATCTGGGTCAGATGCAATGTCGGACTTGAATCTTTTGACCTATGACACTCAACAGAGGGAACTTGATGCTGCTGATTTTACATCTTTCAAAGATGACGATGGCATATTCAAAGGAGGAAGCACAATGTCACCTCCAACTGGCTGGGGTGATGATAAAAGCAGCATTAATGAACAGAGTCTTCACTCCGCGACCGAATTCGGAGCAAAATCAAGTTCCTTTTCTTATCACATGACAGAGAGTCTCCAAGGTAAATCTGAGTTTAATTCGCCAAGACAGCCACCTTCAGTTAAAGGTACTGATACAAGAACCTCAGAGGATAAATCAGAAAAGGAGTTGCTTGACAATGGAGAATTTCTTATCAGGCCTTATCTGCAACCTTCTGAAAAGATTAAGCATAAGTACAACTGTGAACGTGTTGCTGGTCTTGACAAGCACGATGGGATATTTCTAATTGGAGAGCTTTGCTTGTACATTATTGAGAACTTCTACATCGATGATTCCAATTGCATTTGCGAAAAGGGTGATCAAGATGAGCTCTCTGTCATAGATCAGGCTTTAGGTGTGAAAAAGGATATGATGGGAAGCATTGATTCCCAGCAGAAATCACCCTCACCATGGGGTGCAACTGCAAAGATTTTGCTTGGTGGCAGAGCATGGGCATACAATGGAGGTGCTTGGGGCAAGGAAAAGCTTTGCAGTAGCAGTAACCTGCCTCATCCATGGCATATGTGGAAGCTTGATAGTGTACATGAGCTCCTCAAACGTGACTATCAACTTCGCCCTGTTGCAATCGAGATTTTCAGCATGGATGGATGCAATGAGCTTCTAGTTTTCCACAAAAAGGAGAGGGAGGAAGTTTTCAGAATTCTGATTGCCATGAACCTCCCACGGAATAGCATGTTTGTACTCTTAATCCTTTGCAGTTACATACACCTAGTTAATTACATGTACATTTGCTTAGCGTTAAGATTTGACCACTTCATAGTTCCTACTAGTTAGTACTCCCTCTGTCCACATTTACATGACGCACACGCATTACAAGCTTCAGCTTTGATCATTATTTGACCAATAAAACATGGGTTATGTGCTAACAAATTATACTGTTGGATTCATATTCGAATAAAGTTTGTAATGGTATGATTATTATGGCATAGTTCTCATGTATTATTGGTCAAAGTTAGTGCACGCAAAACAGGGACGCCATGTAAATGTGGACGGAGGGCAACTGAAATGGTTTCCAAACAATGAATTAGGGGTATGTAGAATCGTTCCAGTTACAGTAGCATGAAAGGCCATAGGTCTCAGTCCATTGTTCATATCCTCTTCCAGGGAAAGTAGCATCCATGTTTCGGTGTTCTAGTGGCTAGCTTCCTCGATAAAATTGTGACTATCCTCTATTTTTGTCTGTGATTTTAGTATCTAGGCCTCTAGGTTAGAAACCATCTTGGAATTGTTCCCCAGACAAAGGATCACAACTGTTTCCTGTGTTTCATTGGCTAGCATGGTAGGTTTACCATAACTGTCAAACATGATTGGGCTGGAGACTGGCTAGCATTTTGCACCAAATATTTCTGTATATTAAACTATATTTTAGTAGCATAATAAATAATGTTCTTTGTAAATGACATGAGAAGTGAGCCTAATCGGTCAAAACCAGCAGGCAGCTGCAAATACATATAAATTTTGCAAACACTGACTTCTTATTAGACAAATCTCGCCCTCCCAGTACTGGGAATAGCAGTCACTAGCGAGTTCCGAATATTTGTATTGCCCCTCATGGACATGTGTTGTAATTGTGAGTTTAAATTTGTAGATAGATATGTATTTCAGGCTGCATGAAATTAAATTTTGAAGGCTTTGTTAATTCACTGGAGCTTTTTGGCTATCTATTTCCCTTACTGCATGGATTCTTATTGTTAATAGCTCGGGAGACAGTCAAAAGGATTGTACCTGAAGTTTTGGCATTTTAACCTTCTGTCATCGCTTTTGCTTACCATTAGCGATTTGAGTACAGGAACTTGATAATAATACACGAAAGCATGGTTTTCCACAGGTTGGACACGACAATATCAGCTTCCTCTAAACAGGACAGCGGTGAGGGGAGCCGCCTTTTCAAAGTCATGGCAAAATCATTCTCTAAAAGGTGGCAAAGTGGAGAAATTTCCAACTTCCAGTATCTCATGCATCTAAATACACTTGCCGGTCGAGGGTATAGTGACCTTACGCAGTACCCAGTATTTCCATGGGTTCTTGCAGATTACGACAGTGATACCTTAGATCTGACAAACCCACAGACATTTCGTAAGCTTGACAAACCGATGGGATGTCAAACAGAGGGAGGAGAAGAGGAATTCCGGAAGAGGTTTGTTCACACTAACAGAAATACCTCTTTTACTTATTTTTTAATTGAAACCCCCCTACTATCTTCAGTATTTCGAAACATCTAAAGCGATTTGAATAATCTCTTCCGTTCCTTTCAGATATGACAGCTGGGATGATCCTGATGTACCAAAGTTCCATTATGGTTCTCATTATTCAAGTGCTGGGATTGTCCTTTTCTATCTCTTAAGGCTTCCTCCCTTCAGCATGGAAAACCAGAAATTGCAGGGTGGACAATTTGACCATGCAGACCGGTTATTCAATAGTGTGAGAGATACATGGACAAGCGCTGCTGGTAAGAGCAACACATCAGATGTGAAGGAACTGATTCCCGAGTTCTATTATTTGCCGGAGTTTTTGGAGAACCGGTTTAATCTGGACTTGGGGGAGAAACAATCGGGAGAGAAGGTACTTCCTTAAAAGTGCACCTATTTTTTGTGCTGGGTGTAATGATAATACCCTAACAAAGCTCATATTATATGGGGACAAGCATCTAATTTTGTGGAATAATGCTTTCAGGTCGGTGGTGTTGTTTTGCCACCTTGGGCTAAAGGTAGCACCCGAGAATTCATTAGGAAGCACCGGGAAGCCCTGGAATCAGACTTTGTATCTGAGAATCTGCATCACTGGATTGATCTTATTTTTGGATATAAGCAGCGAGGAAAGGTATATCATCTCAGATTTCTGTTATTTCTGTATCTCCCCTGGTCCTAGTAATGTTGCCATTTCCATCACTATGACAACACAACACAAATCCATTTGGTTAAATCAGGCGTATTGTCTTTGTTATAGGAAAACTGGATATTAGTTTTATTTATCATGGTACCTGAGATGTAATTTTGACCATTGATTTCTATGGTGTTTTGTTGCCTTGTCGGTAAAGAACTTAGTTTATGTTTGTGAACAGTAACTTGTTATGGTAACAGAGGGGGTTATTTTAATCTGAAACAGGGTATTCATGTTTATCTTGTTCCATATTCCACTTTCTAAATGTTAGTCCTCTTGACTGGCTGGATTTCTAATGGCTATTTTCTTTCGTGTATGGCAGGCAGCTGAAGATGCCGTCAATGTTTTCTATCACTACACATATGAAGGCAATGTTGACATAGATGCGGTATCAGATCCTACCATGAAGGCTTCGATACTGGCACAGATCAATCATTTCGGACAGACCCCCAAGCAGTTATTCCAAAAAGCCCATCCACAGCGACGGACTGACAGGAAAGTTCCTCCTCATCCCCTACGCTACAGCGCGTATCTTGCACACCAAGAAATTCGAAAAATTGCATCGTCAGTGTCTCAGATTGTGAGCTACAATGATAAGATCCTAATTGCAGCAGCAAACAGCCAGCTCAAACCAGTAACTTATAATGAGTACATCTCATGGGGATTTCCTGACCGCAGTTTGAGAGTTTTGACCTATGATCAGGATAGACTTCAATCAACACATGAGAACCTTCATGGTGGTAGTCAAATTCAATGCACTGGAGTGAGCCACGATGGCAACATTCTCACCACAGGTGGTGATGACGGAGTAGTTGCAGTATGGAGGTTTGTCAAAGATGGCATCCGTCGTCTCCTGAGAATGGAGAAAGCCCTGTGTGCTCACACTGCCAGAATAACATGTGTCTATGTCAGCCAGCCTTACTCGCTAATTGTCTCAGGCTCTGATGATTGTTCCGTCATCTTGTGGGACATGACAAGCCTGGTCTTTGTGAAGCAGCTGCCTGAGTTCCCAGCATCAGTGTCTGCGTTACACGTGAACAATCTCACTGGTGAGATTCTGACTGGTGCTGGCGTTCTTTTTGCTGTTTGGAGCATCAACGGAGACTGTCTTGCTGTGGTGAACACCTCTCAGCTTCCTTCTGATCTCATCTTGTCAGTGGCGTGCACCACACACTCAGACTGGCAGGATACAAACTGGTACGTGACAGGTCATCAAAGTGGTGCTGTCAAGGTATGGAAGATGGTCCACTGCACGTCTGATGAAGCAGCAGACAACAAAAACAAATCGCCGACAACCAACTTTGGAGGGCCGGGCCTGAATGGCCAGACACTGGAATACAGGCTACTTCTTCAGAAGGTTCTCAAGTCACACAAGCACCCGGTGACTGCCCTTTGTCTAACGCCCGACCTGAAGCAGCTTCTGAGCGGGGATGCCAGTGGTCACCTATTTTCGTGGTCACTGAAAGATGATAGCTTTAAGGGTTCATAGCGACAGAGAAATCAGGATCCACCTGCACATATCAAAAGCATTGATTAAAATATATCTGGTAAACTGACAAGCATGTATCTGCTTGTGTTGACAACGAGAGCAGAGGGTTGGGCTCGACTTGCAGAAACGTGCCATATGACGACGATCCCTCTCTACGCCCAGGCCATTCAGAGGTTGAAGGCCAAATGACAGAAACGCATTGAAAGGGGGATGAAGTGGATGAGGCGATCGAGGCTGACAATATAATCTTATACTGTGCATTATGTGCTGGTTCTACCTCCTGCTCTTGTATTTTTTTCAGGAGAAAGAGTTCCATGTGGGGTAGAGGCCAGTGTTTGTAAAGTGTGTATAGGATGTTTTGGTAGTGATGGTTGGAGTGGACGATGGTGATGTTGTACTGTCACTATGTTTTTGTTTGGGGATGGATGTGAGGAAGGAGGGTTAGGTCCATTTTTCTTTTCTTTTGTTCTCCTTATCTCCTCAGAAGTGGTGTTGTTCATTCGTTGACTAGGCGTAATTTGAGCTCCCTTCTGTTCACTTCAGTTCATTGCACATGGATGCAAGAGATTTTGTCCGCCAAAGTGTCGCGCCCTTTCCATCTTTTCTTTTTCTCAAGCACAGGTCAAAATGCATGTCTTCTGTATTAGAAGAACGCTGAGAAGACCCCAGAACTTACAAGCTTGCAAGCCAAAAAGAAGGAAAACTAGGATAAAGTAACTAAGCAGCACTGGATTTCTGAAAGCTTAGCAGGATTAAAGCTTGCATTCTTTCTTTCTTCGGGAGCTTTCATGGGGATTTCAGCTTGTAGTGATATCTTGGCACCAGTATCCCCATAGCCCACATCTGTGGCGAGTTTTATCTTCTTCATCATTTTCTTACCCTAAACTTTATCCTACCCCCTCAGGGCATCTCCAGCCGTCCCCCCAGCGCCCCCCCAGGACGCTAAATAGCGCCGTTTTGGGCGAATAGCGTCGTTTTTCTACCAGCCGCCCCCCCAGAAGCCCAAATACCGTCGTTTCGGCGGAAATTAGCGCCGGCGCCCCCAGGCGAAACCCAGCCCACTGGGTTCGGCCTGGGGGGGGGGGGGGGGGGCGGCGGAAGGAAAAGCACGTGTGGGACAGCGCTGTCGGCGAGACAACGCATTGTCCCCACCCCGGCTCGCCTTTCCCGTCTGCCCGTCTCGCCGTCGCCATCCCGTCGCCGCCACCACCCCTCCTTGCGCCGCCGCACACAAGCAGCTAGGAAACCCGCCGTCCAGCCCCGCCACGCCGCCGGCGCCGCCCACTCCCTCCGCCGCGATCTAGCCACCGGGGAGATTCTCGAGGCGAAACCCGTCCACCCTGCCCGCAAGGTGTTCGGCGTTGCGCCCGACCCAGCCATGGACTCCGACACCGAGGAGATGCTCGCCGAGCTCTTCGACGAGGAAGATCAGGCCGCCATCGACGACGAAGAACACCTGCTGATCTTGGCCTGCCTCGCCGGCTTGCTCTCCAACGAGGCGGGGCCGCGGCGTGTTGGATCGACGCGCGGTCGCCGCAAGAGCAAGCCGAGGCAGCGGTACGAGGGGTACTGCATCCTCTACTCCGACTACTTCGCCGATGATCCTACGCAGGACGAGAAGGTGTTCCGGCGCCGTTTCAGGATGAACCGCAAGCTCTTCCTCCAGATCATGCATGCCATCCGGGAGTTCGACACCTACTTCAAATTGAAGAAGGACTGCACCGGCACGTTAGGCTTTACGTCAATTCAGAAGTGCACGATGGCCATGAGGTTGCTTGCGTACGGTGCTCCCGCTGATGCACAGGATGACTATCTACGCATGAGCGAGTCCACGGCCCTTGAGTGCTTGAACAAGTTCTGCCGGGCAGTGGTGGCAGTGTTTGGGCCAAAATACTTGCGATCACCCAATGAGGAAGACACTGCTCGCCTTCTCGCAGAGAATGAAGCAAGAGGCTTTCCTGGGATGTTTGGTAGTATCGACTGCATGCATTGGGCATGGAAGAACTGTCCATTTGATTGGCAGGGGATGTACAAGGGAAAGGAAGGAGAGTGCTCGGTGATTCTTGAGGCCGTGGCTTCATATGATCTATGGATTTGGCATTCATTCTTTGGTATGCCAGGAACCCACAACGACATCAATGTCTTGCAGTGCTCGGATATCTTTGCCGAGCTTGTCGAAGGCCATGCTCCCCCTGTGAACTACGAGATCAATGGGCACCAGTACACAAAGGGCTACTATCTTGCAGGTGGCATCTACCCGAAGTGGGCAACATTTGTGAAGAGCATCTCCAACTCTGTGCCAGGAAGCGCGAAGGCTTGGTTTTCCAAGTGCCAAGAGGCTTGCAGAAAGGATGTTGAGCGGGCATTTGGCGCGCTGCAGTCTCAATTCGCTGTTGTCCGGTACCCAGCTATGACTTGGTCGAAGTCCAACATGTGGGAGGTGATGCAGTGTTGTGTGATCTTGCACAACATGATCATTGAGAGTGAGCGGGATCACCCGGTGCCTGACAGTGAGGCAAGTGCACCATACTACCGTCAGGGTCCTCTTGCAGAGGTTGATCACCAGGTGCCGGCATCATGGACAGCCTTCCTCACCACGCGCCGGGAGATTCGAGACGTTGCAACACATCAAGCTCTACAGAATGATCTGGTGCAGCACTTGTGGGCGCACAAGGGCAATGGCAATGCCGATAATGGCGGTGCCAATAATGGCGATGCCAATGCCTAGTACGATTTGTTCTATTTGCTTGCATTGTTGAACTATTTATTTGTGTGTGAATTTGTATGTTAAACTATTTATTTGTGTGTGGATTTGTATGTTAAACTATTTATATGTGTGAATTTGTATGCCAAAAAGGGCCGGCCTTTGTTTATGCCGAAATACGGCCGAATCGCCGGCCCGGGGGGGGGGGGGGGGGCCTGGGTTCACGGCTGGAAAACGCGCCCCCCCAGGATCCTGATTCGCGCCGTTTGGCGCCGCGGCGGCAAAAAAAACCGCAGTTTTGGACCCTGGGAGGCCGAACGACTGGAGATGCCCTCAGTCCCATTATATATTATGGGACTGAGGGAGCACATGAACAAGTCCATTGACACCGGAGAAACAAGCTTTTTGTGGCATTAGGCCCGAAACCTCTACTGATCTAGGCTTTTTGATTAGCCTAGAAATTCTCGGCTGATCGCTCTCGCAACTTCCAGCTTCCCGCGCCAAGTGCGGAGGGCAATAACAGATGCCCTTCGTGTGAACGATCAGTGGATACGGATCCCGGTCACATTCTTGCATCCACTTGCCACCCGGACTCGTCCCGTGTCGAGGTACCGCGCGAAGCGATCGCCTTTGTGCAAGCTAGGGCAAAAGCCCGAACCCTGTCCGGACTTCTTGCACGATCCCACAACAATCGCAGTCCCGCCGTAGGATCAAGATGATGATGAACTGCCCTTAAACTTCATTCATGGTGTGACAAGAATAGATGAATCTATGGTTTATGGCCATGTAGACTACAAAGGTAGGGCTTTGACTTGGGCGTGAATGCGTCCTTCCCCTTCGAAGAATGATCTTCAGGTAGATATAGGCGTCAATAGTAGGAGTCTCCATGTCGCACGCCAGGTTATCTGGTTTAGGAATCATTTAGGGAAGTCTTCATGTAACTCTGCAGGTTAGGTAGGCAAAATGAAATCTGAATTGTAACACTTTCCTAGTTATTAGCTCTCGAGCTAGGGACAAGCATCGTCCACTAGATTTCCCTTATTTGTTTTTATTTTGAAACGAGGCAAAAAAATTCCCTTCATTGATATAGAAGAAGATATAGAAGAAGAGAAATAGCCATTTTATAAGTAAAATTGGACGAAAACCGATACAACACAAAACGTACCACGCCGGTCCCGAGACCACGCCCCCACACGAGTCGACGACTAAATTGTCTAGCAACCCAAGCCAACACTGAAATACCTCAACGCAATATGGCGGAGGCGAACATCCGTAGCCGCTGCTCCGACATCCACGCCGCTGCTCCAAGGCCGCGCTCACACGAGCCGACGCCCAAGTCGCCCGAAGCTGATGCAGGGTTTTCACCTGGAGCTCACGAAAATCGAAGTCACGTCAGCCTAACCGTCGTAGTCGAGGCTGCCCAACGGCTCGCCATCGCCAACCACCACTTCAATCCACATGCCCCACGACAGGCGGAAAATCCAAGACGAGGCCTTAGAAGCAAACGACACGACCTCGCCCAATCCCGCGTGGGATCTAGTGTTTCCCTTAAAGAACCCGGGTGAAAGAAGCGAGGCCACTGTCTCGACGACGCTTTCAAAAAGGACGCGACGTCAAAGGGCGTCGCTGCTGCCTGTTCCGGCCAACGGCCGGAGCAGGGCTTTCGCCCGACGATGGGTCACGAACCACTACACCTGTCCCTCGAGGACCGGCCGAGCCACCGCCACAATCCCACGTATAAACCACCAGCCCCACGCACCCCCGCACCGTATGGTGTGAGGCCACCAATGAACATAGATGCCGAGGCCCACGTCCATCTCGCGACGAGCCGCCACCTAGCTTGAAACCCGAAGCCGCCATCCAGAGCCGCCGCCCCGGCTTTCGCGCTCCACGCCAAGCTGCAGCCCGACGAGTGCCCGACGATCATAGAAGAGATTCCCCTTATTTGATACATCAAACTCGACATGGGTGGTGCGAAGGCATCCAGCTGTGGGTAGGCGACCTGGCGCGAGAGCGAGAGCACGATCAAAGAATGATGTCTTCCACGATTAATCTGGAAAAAATGTGGACGAACAAAATAAATAATGTGGACGCTGACGTGTGATAGCTTTGAAAAGGATGGCGCTCTCTCCTACTCACGCTAATCAAATCTTCCGGCCCGCGCTTAATCTAATCGAGGGAATTGCACATAACACCACATGTTGGGGCACAATTTGCACAGAACCACAACCACGTTTGTTTTTTGCACGAAACACCACTATTTGAGGTAATGAGTTGCATAGAACACAAATCTGTCATTACCCGATTTGACACCTAATTAGGCTAGTTGGACCCACCTGCAGCACATGCGTGGCATCCAATTCTCGAGTTGACCTGGTCCTGGACTGGTCCAACAGAGACAAACTGGCGGAGGTTGATCGCCGTGCTGGACAACGACGGGCACTCGTTGCAGCTCAGCTTGTCCGGCGCGCCCGACGGAGCTCCTGCTGGACGATGGTGCACTTTGCTGTAGGCGAGGTCGCGCAGGTCGAGAGTTGACCTCCGCCGCACGCTCGGCGACCGCAACTCCGGCTCGGGGCGACGACTCCGTATTGCAGCGACAGGATGCTCGTGCGCGCCGCGGCGCGCCGCCGTCCACGCAGAAAGGACGTGCAGGTCTTGTCGAGGCCACGACGGCACTCTCCGGCCGCAGCGGACTGCCATCCTCGTCAGCAAGGGCGTTAAGATCTCGTCGAGGGCAGGACGGCCTTCTCCGACCTCAGGTGCCGCCGTCCTCGTCAGCAAGGGCGTGCCGATCTCGTTGAGGCCACGACGGCCCTCTCCGGCTGAGGCGCGCCGCCGTCCTCGCCAGCAAGGGCGGCCTCCACCATGCGCTGCCTTCCGCAGAGCACCGACGGCGCGCGATATACCCGACCGGTCCGTTCGATGGGTGCCACGTATGTGCTGCGTGTGGGACCAACTAGTCTAATTCAGTGTCAAACCTGCTAATGAAAAGATTTGTGTTTCATGCAACTCGTTACCCCAAATAGTGGTGTTTCGTGCAAAAAACAAATGTGGTTGTGGTTCTGTGCAATTTTTGCCCCAACATGTGGTGTTATGTGCAATTCCCTCAATCTAATCCGATCCGCGGGATACCCGGCGAAACCTTGCACGCTCTCCACGTCACTGTATGAACGCGAAACCGGATAAGATCACAAGCTAAAATGACGGTTTATCCATGGCTTACTCTTGTTCTTTCTATTTATCCCCTGGTGTAAATTACCCGGAGAAACTTCTTATACTATTCCGATTTTTTTCTGGAAATTTCGTGGTTTACACTATATATTCCATATGAAAATGGAGATACAAAATTCGAAAAATTGTCGCAGCCGCAAAAAAAGCCTTGAAAAATTTCCCACCAACCGACCAAAGGGCAAAACGGGAAGCCGAAAAAGCTCCCTACAGTATATCTGTTGACCTGTGGCCATTCAGCGTTGCCGTGGGATCGCAGCAGCTACAGCACGCAGACAAAGGAGACGGGGACACCACCACCGCACGGAAAGAGAGGAGAGAGATCGGCGACGGCGGCGAGATGCTGGCTGTGTTCGACCAGACGGTGGCCAAGTGCCCGGAGGGCCTCCGCAGCCCGCCGACGCCCGGACGCGCGGGAGGCGGCGGCGGCGCGGGCGCGCTCATGAAGGGCTTCACCGACGCCAACGACGCCGCGGTCACCGTCAGCCTCGGCTCCGCCGGCGCCCTCGCCTACTCCGCGGCCAACAAGAACCCACTCGTCCCCAGGTGCCTCTCCGTTCCCCGCTAGCTTAGCCTCTTGCTGTATACTCCTACTGGTGTTGCCGATCGATGCTTGTAGTTGTAATGCGTTCGATCGGGTTATACGTCGCGAGATGCGGCGACGCGATCGCTTAGTTGATGCTAGACACCTCGATACTTTGGAAGTTTCCGGCTAGAACCTGCGGAGATCTCCCTCTTCCTTTGGTTTCTCGGGGCAGCCAGCCAGAGATGTTGCTTTCAGTAGCGTACTGGTTTTGGCGCTTTCCATTACGCCGATTCGTGGGGAAACTTTGTTTACTTCCTATGCTGGTAAAGCATGAAATGGATGTATGCGCGGCTCGTGCTTAGGTGCTGATTTGGGCGCAGGTTTCGTGCGTCGGGAGCTTTTTGTGGCGTTAATGTTAGCTTAAAATCTTCGATCTAACTGCTCAGATCTGTAACAGAAGTATTGAGATATTACGGCCATGGTGAGCATAATGGATTGCTGAGTTAATCAGTATTTCCTGTCTTCAGATCCTGCCAAAATTAGTCATCGATTATTTGAACTTGTTTCCTTCTTTGATGCATTTTGTTCATGGTTACAAGATACTTTTATTTGATCATTTGAGCAGGGCTGGAAATTGGGTGTAACTATTATTACTTAAGTGTAGGTTCATTTTATCTTAACTGGGTCCTTTTTTTCTTGGGAAAATCTTAACTGGGTTTAGTGGTACCTAGAGAAACAGTTTAGAGAAATGCATCTTTTGAGTTAGACGAAATGCATAGGACAACCTCCCACATTTACTGTAATTTTGCTTAAGCAGCTTACCTCTAGCTATAATTTGCAAGTAATTCTGAGTTCTTAGTGTTGTGTGCGACAATCATGATCCAGCTTAAAACATTGGAGCTACTGAGACCAATTTGTTTCTCGATTCCTGTGGTTCGAAGCTGAAACTTCGCAGTGCTTTTCTGGGTCCAACCATGTTGTCTGACATCGACCAGTTCTTGTGAGGAGATGGAGTATGCTATTGCTATGGGAGTCTTGTCTGAAACCCTTTGTGTAGATATAGCACTATTTTACCCACACTATGTTTGCATCCATGTCTACTTATTCAACAGGAAAAAAAGAGAAGTAATATTGAAGTTTCTGATATCCTGCACATACCCACCGGACTAACGTTCTTCTTTATTTAAAAGTAACATGTCATGTGCAATGAATGCGTAGACCACTTGGGAGTTGAGCACCATTAAACTAACTCAAAGTGAAGATCAAGTTTTCTTTCGATAGGAAGCAACTTTTACTTAAATATCATGATTGCTGACGATATACTTGCCAAAACAATGGAGTAGTATTGTCTTATTAGGCTGATCAGCTGAAGAAAAAAAGAATAAACATTGATGTGACTCGAACAACATTGTTTTGTTGTGTTTGAAGCATCACCGTAAGTGTTGTGAAGGAAGTCCGACTATTGAAGAAAAATGTTTCACATGATAGTGTGGCTTTTTAGGCATGTGGTAGTTCCAACGAATAGCAGCAACATGGGAGTTCTTTTCTACCTGATTAGGATCCTAAGAATTATTTCTCTATCTGGTTACCTGAATCATATTAACGTTACTCTGTATTTTTGTCTTTGTGCTCATATTCAGGATGTTCGGTTCTGTGAACGATATATTTTGCCTGTTCAAAGGACATGTGGAGAACATTGGCAACCTGAAGCAACACTATGGTCTGAGCAAGACAGCAAATGAGGTTACCATCCTAATTGAGGCCTACAGAACCCTCAGGGACAGGGGCCCGCTCCCAGCCAGCCAGGTCGTGAGAGATCTCAGTGGAAGATTCGCTTTCATCCTGTACGACACCCTGTCGAAATCCACCTTTGTCGCTGCTGTGAGTAGACCATCTCTCTCCTGAAAGGATGCAATTTTTAACCTGTAAGTTGATTACGGTTTTGAGGTGCAATGCTATTCTTGAATACAGGATGCTGACGGCAGTATCCCCTTCTTCTGGGGAGTTGACTCCGAAGACCACCTTGTGTTCTCTGACGACACTGAGCTTCTCAAGGCAGGCTGCGGGAACTCATTCGCACCATTCCCCAAAGGTACATCACAAAGAACATCGTTGCCACAGATTGCTCATCTCACTGTTATTTTTATCTCCAGAATTTTATCTGAGGTACTCAGCACCCTGACACCATGATTCATTGATCATCAGGCTGCTTTTACACCACCTCTGGAGGTCTGCAGAGCTTCGAGCACCCGCTGAACGAGCTGAAGGCCGTGCCAAGGGTTGACAGCCAGGGCCAGATGTTGGGCTCCAACTTCAAGGTCGACAGCGAGGCCAAGAAGGATTTGGGGATCCCTCGTGTCGGCAGCGCCGCTGATTGGTCTAACCAGTTCTAGTTCGATGACCCGATTGCAATGTTACCATTCCCCGGGTGTAAACTGCCAATCTTGACATTGAATAGCTGAGAGCCTGAGACCTCACTACTTTTATTTTAAGCACTCCACGGACGCTTCACACAATTCTATTTCAATAAATGTATGGTCTGATGAGTAATGATACTGTTGTAAGTTTTCTGATGCTCCAAGACTCTGATGCCCCTGTGTGGTAGAGATTTATCTGTCCGACATAATATGTTTCAATAAATAAAGTTCAGTGAAGGCTTCATTTGGTACTAGTTCTGTTTGTGTTTCATATCGCATTTGGTGACTCGCAGCTAGTGCCTAGTGATTTAGAGTTGTTCAACACAGTTTTCTTCAAGTACTTTATGTTGTACTCCGTCCTGTTCAGTAAATGATTGACCATCATTTTTTTTTCCAAAATCAAGATGGAAGTAGGTATATATCATTACTCCGGAACATATATATGGTAAAACCTAGGAAAACCATATCAACTGTAGTTCTCTTTTCGACTCCACCATTAAACTACACATTCGATTGCCTTGTGATCCCACTAAAAATAGAATTGCAATGTTGCGTAGCAACATCTACATAGACCAGGACAAGAGCACTTGCATAAATGTAGAGACCGATTCCTAAAAAGAACAGTAGGTCTTAAGAATCCTCCTCGCCAGATCAGTTGCTCCGCTTTCCTTGTAGATCAGATGCAAATTGAAAGCAGCCTCTCTTCGGAGGTCGCAGTAGCCAGACCTGAGATCCTTCTCCTGTTGCGCATCCTCCTCAAATGGAAGCTTGGGTATGGGGTGATCTTTCACCTCCATGGCTAAAACCTTCTCGTAGTAGATGACCGCCAAGGTTTTGAGGCCAACATGGTGGTATGCTCGGGCGATGTTGTACAGGGCCTCCTGCTGGTTGCTGCCAATGCGCAGGCACTGGTAGAGGAACGCAAACGCTTGGACGATGCACTGGTTCTTGTTCTGAAGCCTGAAGCCAAGGGCTAGGTTGACAAAGGACGAGCCAACACAGAGATTGATAAGAGGATTTTCTGGCTCCAACTTGTATGCTTCCAGATAATCTCGAGTAGCGGACTGATGTTGACTGATTTTAGTAAATCGATGCCCACAGATAATTCTAGGAGGCGCACAGTTATGCCTTTTTTTTGCCCGAAGAAGAAACTTAAAATGACGTTTCTCGTCTACTCTCGATGTCACTTTGTAGAAGGAGTTCCATGCAGAGAGGGAATAGGGGTGCTTCTGAACTACATAACGGACATAATCAAAACCAGGCAGGGGATCTGGAGCTCTACATGCTATTTCAGCGCCCATGGTCCGGAGTACCTCTTTGTTGCCATCAGAGAGTGGATCATTTCCAAGTTTAAGAGCACGATTGACAATTTGCAGTGCCTCAAAGTATTGCTGCAGCAAAGCCAATGTTCGAGATAGATCTATCACAAGCTGATGGTTGTCCACATTTGCAAGCAGACTAGGAAGAGGAGGTACTTGCTTTGCTCTCCGTGTATCATCTTTTATCATATCTTCATTTGAAGCAACCCTTTTTTCTAGCAATTTCTTTGCTCTGTTTGCCTTCAGTAACTCTGCAGGTGAAGCTATTGGCCTGCATCCTTGAAATACACTGTCTGGACGTACTTCACCCAGCACTTTAGTTCTTTCCTGCAGAACATTATTTGTAAGCTTCCTAGTTACCTTCACCTTTCGATTAGCATACTCGATATCCAGTGTCTCAAGAACGGGAAGAAAAAGGGCATCCACAAATTCCTGCCTCTTGCCATTGTCTAAATAAAGTTTGGCAAGCTGTATCTTTACTTCCCCATCAAGCCACCAAGGTTTCTGTTGGTTTGGGATACTAGCAGACTGCGACTCTGGATTTTTAGGCCGAGAAAGTATACCGATAGCTTCATCACTCTTACCTCATCAGCAAGAAGGGAGGATAATGTTATCCGTACATCAACATTGTCCTCCATCCTTTCTAGAGCTTTATAGAGATACGGAATCGCCTTTCTTTTCTCCCCTATGACCATGTAGCATCGAGCAACTTTCACATATGAACTACCATCATTATGAACAGCGACGTCTTCAATCATCGTGTAAAATTTCATTGCATACTCATACTGGCCCAAATTATCAAGAGTGCTAGCGACCTCATTAATCAGATCAGCGTTCTCCTTAGAACGCTCCAAACGCACATCCTGAAGGAACATCTCAGCATGCGTCATATCTCCAAGATAAGCTGGCAGATTACTGCTTTCGCCTGCAATCGTACTGGCAACTTGTGTTGATATCCCAACACCAGGTGCGCCTTCTCGATCTGCCTCAGTGCTTCACCATGGTCATTATTTCTGAGATAGAGGGATATCAGTAAATCCAGCAGACCCCAATCGATGTTTGTAATTTGAGCATTGACAAACTCCTCCAACAAATCAATAGCTTTATCAATTTGACCAGAGTCCCTGTACATCTGCGCCGCTGTTTTCCGAGCGACAATGTTGGAAGGATAAATCCTGACGATCTGCTCGTATATCTCCGCCGCTTTGTGATAGTCCTGAAGCGTGCGGTATATATTCGCGCAATCGAACTTCAGTCCAACATCTTCTGGATCTGCCCTCATTGCCTTCAGAAGACAGTGCCTTGCCAGAGCAGCATCTTCTTTCTTCAGTGCCAAGTCAACGAGCTTCTTCCACAGAGACACATCCTTCGGGGAGACATAGGCGGCCAGCATCACAAAGTTTATGGCCTTGTCAATCTCGCCATTCTCCTTGTAAATGCTACCAAGCAGGTTATACGAATTCGGCAGATTCGGCGCGATCCGCACAATCTCATGCAGTATAGGAATCGCCTCCTTGAACCTGTTCTCCGTGAAGAGCAGAGTAGCGTCGCCCAGTTTCTTGATGACTTCAGGGCTGCACCTGTTCCTCTTTCCTTTCGCCCTCCCCTCCTCTTGCCATCCTTGGACTTGCGCTTCTTCTTCCGCCGAAGGCCGAACCCTTCCATCAGCTGGTCGAACAGGTTCGCCGATTCGGCCTCCGAGAGCTCATCGCCGTGTTTTGCCCTCTTGGAGTTGGAGGAGGAGTCCCAAGGAGGCGGGTCGGAGGGGAAGGCCTTCCGCTTGCGCTGCAGCGCGGCTAGGGCCTCGAAGTCCCGGATGTTGACGGTGGGTAAGGCGCCGCCCGGGACCCGCTCCGCCATCTCGACGCACTGCGTCGCGTCGGCGGCGTCGTCGAACTCGTACCCCTCCTCCTCATCCTCGTCGTACTCCTCCCCCTCCACGTCCTCCTGCTCGTACCTCCTCCTCCGCAGCCGCGGACGCGGACGCGGGCTCGTGGCCTTCCTCCTCCGGCGCCGACATCGTTGTAGGAGAATGGCCTTCAAGGAAGCGGAGTAGCGGAGGACGGCGAGAGGGGGTGGTCGTGGAGCAGCCGGCGGCGAGAGCGATGTGGTGTGGGTCAAAAACCTGGGTCTGGCCGGGAACTGGGCTTTTTTTCTTTTTCGAAGCGGGCCTTGGACCCAGACTCGGGTCTGAACCTGGGTCCGACCGCACCCGAGCCATACTGACGTGTCCGGTCGCAGCCGCACCAGCTTCGTCTTCCCGGAGTCGGCGTCCCCACCAACGCGTCTCCTTCCTTTTTACTCCTCACGAGCAGACATAATCCAAACTCGATCCAGAAAAATTCCAGCTTTAGCTTAGCTTAACTCATACAATTTCCCACCTCCCTCTCTTTCCCCTCCACACTCTCTCCCCCCGCCCGTACGAAACCCTAGGCTCCGCCGCCCAAAACCCCTGCGGGACGGCCGGAGACGCGGTGGCGCCGCCCGCATGCCCCCCGCCGTGCCGGACCCCGGCGCCGCCGACCTTCCTCCCCGCGGATCCGACGCCGCGGACGTCGCCGGCAACACATGGGACCTCGCCCCCTTCTCCCCGCCGCCCGCGGCCCTCCGCGGCGGCGAGGTATACATCTACCGCAACGTCTACAACCTCGTCCCGCGCTCCATCGGGGAGTGCGCCCGCGGGGGCTCAGGGCGCTCAAGTTCTTCGGCAACGACGTGGAGGTGCTGCCCCCGGAGGCCGGGGACCTGGACGCGCTCGAGAGCCTGCAGGTCAAGGTCTCCGCGCCCAGGGTCTCCGGGGCGGTGCTCCGCCGGATGCGGGCGCTCAGGGAGCTCGAGCTCTCCATGGTGCCGCCCAGGCCCTCCGCCTGCTCCATACTGGTCGAGATCGCCGGCCTCAAGTGCCTCACCAAGCTCACAATCTGCCACTTCTCCATCAGGTACGCACAATTGCCACTGTCTGCCTACCTATACCTAGTAGTGCCGATTTAGCTCCAGTGTGCAAAATGATTGTGGTTAATTTAGTGCTCTCGTGTCTGATCAGCTAAATGGTACTACTCTATCTGTGGCCTGAAGCTTAAATTTCTTCTCTTGGCTGTGTAATTTCTGGTGCCGTTTGATGTTTATTTCAGTACCACGCGTCTGGGAGAAATAGATGTGTATAACAACCTTTAGCGGACTAGCATCTACTCCTAATAATTAGCAATGTATGCTCGCTTGCTGCAGTTTATCATGCCCACTGTCCAATATTATCTGGAAATCATGAGGCCTTTGCCATGTGTTAAATCAGGTTGAATGAATGGTCGGGTCTACTTTGAACTTGCGCTTTAGCTGCTATCAATATGCCTTCAATGTTTGCTATGTTCTCTGCAGCATAGATTTGATAGTAGCGGTCATTCGTATTTTTAGGAGCAGTCAGCTTACTCACGTTGAAGCTGTCTAGCTATTTTGAGTTCTGTCTCTTGTTTGGCAGTGACCATTGATGGGGATTATTATAGCTAAGTTTGTTTGGAAATGTACTGATCTAATGAATTAGTGCATATGCTTAAATTTCAAATGCTGGAATGTTGATTAAGTGATTTCTATGGTCTAAATTTAGTTGTAGCAATAGCAATAGGTCTCAGTTCTGGATTGAAAAATTCTCATGTTCAGGCCCTGCTAGGAAGAACCTATACTGAGAGCCCACCAGTGCCATGCGACACTAAGCTACAAACAAAACTATATATTTTTACGAAAAAATGCTGACGTGGACTATGGTATACACCACTTAAGAAGCACGTTCAGTGTCTGGTTAGCAAGCAACAGTCTTTAGCATCTTGTAAATAGGAGTTGGGGAGGTACAATTGGTCCATGCCTCCCATTTACTAAACACAATGAAGCTTCCCGCACAAAATTACCTAATGAACCCCCCCAAAAAAAATCATAAATTAACCATGACGTGTGAAGGTTGAGACATGGCACTGGCTTGGATGTAACTCTGATGAGCATGGCTGTGTAGCTGAGTTAGGAGCCAGCTTAGCCGAGGACAAATGGCTTAACATCATCGGTTATATATTTTTCTTATCTGCAGCTATTTAGTTAGTAAAATAGATAATGACATAGCCGAATGGTTTTCTTTTAATATCACAACTAAACCATCATGTTACGTGCAGTAGATATCCATCGATCATCAGAGTCTTTGTTCAGTATTGGCATGTCATATTTGCATGAGAATTAGTCCAGTGCTTCCGTTGGTGCATATTGGAAGTTCCATAAGTTAGTTAGTGTTGGGTGTTGCTAGGTGTCCTTTGTGCATCAGAGTACAGACATCATTGAACTGCTCAATAGGTGCAACCTAAGGGTCCAATAGGAAAACCTTAACACGCCCTCTTTCTATGGGTAAGTTCTACAACACAATGAACAAGACACATCTTTGCAAGACCCGAGTTGAAATGACATTATTATGTGTGTTTTCTAATTTATCTATTTGTTAGAACCAAATTTGTAGACACTATACAGTAATGACATCATCAAGTAGTTGGTGCGAGCACTTCCTTCCAATGCTTGTTGTCCATATGCGGTGTCAAATTACTACTCCCTCCGTTCCAAAATACTTGAATTCCATTTGTCTAGATTTGAGATGTATCTACTACTAAACATGTCTAAATACATCCGTATGTGGACAAAGTTGTGTCAAGTATTTTGGAACGGAGGAATTATATGCTTTGTTCCTCATACTCTTCTTAGCACAGGAAATGACAAAAGGAAGTAATACACTAAATTCTCGTATCATGTGAACTGCCCCCTTTGATCAGATACCACAATTCATGTAGGATCTGTCGGCAGTAATCTCTTTTTTACCTGGTTATATTCCTTGTGTTTCTTTTAGCTCTAAAATTGTTACTCCCTCCGTCCACAAATAACTGTCTTAGATTTGTCAAAAAATAGACGTATCTAGACTTAAAACATGTATAGATACATCCACTTTTGTGTAAATTTGAGACACTTATTTTGGGACGGAGGGAGTACTTAGTACCTTGAGTGCACCGCAGTTGGATATTCTTACTGAGTTACTTATACTGTTACTAATAATTTATTGATTTATTTTTCTTGGAAAATGCACGTTAGAGAAGATAACTTGATGATAGGAGACTTGCTGCATATCATCTAGTTCCACAAAGAGTTGGTTTGGACAGTTGAACCAATTACGGGGTTATTGTAGTGTGTTTCTGACAATGATTTCTGTGTTGTGCTATAATGGCTTATTTATTTTTTCCTGCTCCCTGGAATAAATGGTGGTTCACATTCCTTTTTTACTACCTATAGGTTCCTCCCCCTGAGATTGCCTCCCTCAAGAAGCTCCAAGAACTTGATCTGTCTTTCAACAAGCTGAAGAACTTGCCTAACTGTATTACAGAGTTGGTTGCCCTGAAATTCCTCAAAGTGACTAATAATAAGTTGGTAGATTTACCCTCAGGAATCTCGTCTTTGAGATGTCTCGAAAGCCTTGACTTATCAAACAACAGATTGACTTCTCTTGGATCGGTTAAACTTATTTCTATGCTTACACTGCAGTATCTAAATCTTCAGGTATATTCTTATTAGAACTTCTTCTTTCCACTGGTTCCTAATTTATTGCTAAGTTTTGATCCTGTCAGTGTTAGTTCTGATCTTTGATGTCTCGCTTATATTTTTTCATCGTTTGGTGCTTGTACTGTGGCATTCATTCACTTCTGGAAACAGACGTTTCACATTTTGTCCGAACCTGAATAACAACTATACTCGGGAGAGAAATTAGTGTGTCATCTTTGATGAATGCAACTATGCTTGGGGAGAGATAATGTGACACCTTTGAACAAAATTATTACAGTGATGTGATCCTGTTAAACGTAATGAAAATGTAAGGGAATGAGGAAAGAAGAACATGCTTGCAGGGGAAATATTTGGCAGAAAGAAAAGTTGTGGAGTGTTAAATCTTTATAAAGAAATATCAGCCATTAATATGTACTATCTTATTTTTAAATAAAATAATACTTGGGACTTCTTGATAGCATTGATGATTGTATGGTGGATGTTTCCTTATGTCTTTTATTTATGCTTAGAGATTCGAATATCAGATCCTGACAGTTCTATTTTTCTATTTTCAAGTTTAATAGGATTACCCATTCTTTTATGATTCCCTCTTGGGTATGCTGCGACATGAGGGAAAATGGTGAAAATGCTTTGAAGAGGGACAAGCTACAACGTCTAGGTATTGCAAGCATTGACAGTTCAGCAGAACCTAGAACTGCCAGTCGTACTTGCAACGGTGTGCTCTCATGCTCACATGCAGAAACTTCCGCAAATTTGAAAGCTCATAGCACACTGAAATTGAAGAAGGGCTGGAAGCGACGGGATTGCCTGCAACAGCAGGCTCGCCAGGAGCGCTTAGAGTCCAGCAGGAGCAGGCTCATTGAAACTGACATTGATGAAATGGCTGTGAACATGACTGAAGATGAATGCCTTTCTAGCGTGCATGATATGGAAAGCAAGCCAGTGATGAAAGACATTGCTGAAGAAAGTTCAGCACAGGATCTGAAAGAAGCAAGTTCTATATCTGAAGACCTATCTTGCGTAGTCGATTATGACTCAGATGGCCTTCAAAAAGATAGTGGCATGATGCTTCAGGACCAATATGATGAGGAAAAGACTGGGATAAATAGGAGAGGTTGCCATGACGACAATTCTGGTATCAGCGCTGAGCCTGCTTGTTTGAGAAGGAGCAACATTCACAGTATTGAAACTGAACTTGAGGATACTGCTTCATCAACCCGCAACGTTGTTGAAGTTGTCGAGGATAACCTTTCAGCGGCATCTAAATTTACATCAAAATCCAAAAGGCATCCTGATATGGACAACAATCCTAAACCCAGCAAATGCCTGAGACCATTTGATGAATGCTCACAGTTATCTTATAAGTACAGCGTGGAATCATTTTGCAGCATAGATGACCATCTACCAGATGGTTTTTATGATGCGGGACGAGATATGCCCTTCATGCCATTAGAGGAGTACGAACGCAGTCTCGGACTATATGCGCGTGAAGTTATTCTGTTGGACAGGTCTGTGCACATTCCTATCCATAGTTTGGTGATTTGCATGTGTGTATGTTGTATGCTCTTTCTGATTGGTCTATTCCAGAGTATGGCATATGTTTGCAATCTTCCTAACTTTTTTGCTTCTTTAACTTAGAGAACAAGATGAAGAATTGGACGCAATTGCTTCTTCAGCACAACAATTGTTATCCAGTTTGAAGAGGCCAAACTATTCTGAAACAGATGAAGATGCAGGCCAGGACTTATTAAGGGCGTCAGTTCTTGCTTTGTTTGTCTCTGACTGCTTTGGAGGCTGTGATCGAAGTGCTTCTCTTAGGAGAACACGGGGAGCTATTGTTAGCTTGAGGAAAGAGCAACCGTTCATTTGTACCTGTGCGGCTGGTGGCATATGTGATAACAGTGAGGCTTCAAAGCAGGCCAATAGTCCTTCTGGACACTTTGATTTTAGTGGTCTCTGTCATAAATCTATACATATCATCAAGGAAAGGAGAAATTCAGGCGTTGTACCAATAGGGGCATTGCAGTTTGGTGTTTGTAGGCACCGAGCTGTCCTCATGAAGGTACCTTCTTGTTCTATTATCTGAACTTGTTTTCCATGTTTGCTATTTGAAGCTTTGACATGCAACCATGTCTATTGCAGTACTTGTGTGACCGGGCAGATCCTCCAGTTCCTTGTGAGCTTGTGAGGGGGCATCTTGACTACACACCTCATGCCTGGAATGTTGTCCCTGTTAGACAAGGGGACAACTGGGTAAGGATGATCGTTGATGCGTGTTACCCCACAAACATAAAGGAAGAGGATGATCCAGAGTACTTCTGCAGGTTAGCGCCTTGTGCCTCCTTGAATTTATATGTTAGCAACTAGAGTGCACTATCCTGGTTTTGTCATAATTCAGTTACCGATCAAGTGTAAGTCAATTTTGTGAACAGGTTAAAAATACGACCTACAAAATGCCTTAGCTATTTCCTAACATGGCTAAATTTATGTTTCTGAACCTTATTTATATGCTATGAAATCTAACTTATGGCTTAAGTTGCAAAAGTTCAGTATGTGTAATAAAATAAGAACTTGTAGCACTGTGTGCAGGGTTTAAAACACTTTAGATTGGAAAATATTGTATAATATGTAGCTGTAAGTGTGTCAGGTTATGTTCGTTTTTTGTCTACTTGCCATGTATTGGTATGATATGGCATGTCTCACTGTCCGCCACATTTTCATTTATTTGTATGATACATCACACTTGTCTAGTTACCCTGTATTGATATGATATGCCACAATTTTTTATCTTTTTGCCTTTCTCTCATTTTCATTTATCGCAGTCCTCTTACCTACTCTTTTGTTCTTCTGTTATTTTTTTTGCCTGATGTTAGGGGGTCTTATCTGCTGATGTAGTATTACTTACATTGTAGTCATGCTGCTTCATCGAGGTGCTGAAAACAAGTGTACATGCTGGTTTTTCTGAAACCATAATTGTAATCCTATATTTGATTACGAATTACTTACATGTGTTTCAGGTATGTTCCGCTCAGTCGACTCCACGTCACACTTGATGATGAAGGCTATACAGCTCGGTCTTCCTTCCCTTCAGTCTCACTGTGCAAAGAAATAGAAGCTACTAATTCCAGTGCTGTATACCACTGCAAAATTGGTTCTGTTGATGCTGCAGCAAAGGTTTATGTTTTTTCCTTTTAAATTTATTGTCGTGCATTTTACTATGTTTTGTGTATTTACTTGTCATTGGTGTCAAATACAGGTACGGTACCTAGATACCCGTTGTGCTTCTCATGATGAGGTTAAAAACTTTGAATACAAGCTTCTTGGGGAAGTAAGAATGCTGAATGCCCTAAGGAAGCACAGATCCATAGTGGATATATACGGTCACCAACTTTCTTCTAAATGGGTTCAAGACGATAGTGATAAAGAGTACAGGATAATGCAGTCTGTAATCTTAATGGAGTATGTGAAAGGTGGTTCTCTGAAGGTAAATTCATTTGTTCATGTTGATGAGCCTTCTTGTGTTGGTTTTAGTCTTGGTTACATCGACATTCTTATTGATGACTGAACCTGTTATTTTCAAATCAGGGCTATTTGACAAAATTACTGAAAGAGGGCAAGAAACATGTTCCTGTGGACCTGGCATTTTACATTGCTCGAGAAGTTGCTTGTGGCTTATTGGAGATGCACAGAAAGCTAGTTATTCACCGGGATATAAAAAGTGAGAATGTTTTGGTTGATCTGGATTCGGAGAGGAGTCATGGCACACCAGTAGTTAAACTCTCCGATTTCGACAGATCCATTCCTTTGCATTCTCTATCCCATACATGCTGTATAGCTCACCTTGGCACATATCCACCCAATGTTTGTGTTGGGACACCTTGTTGGATGGCTCCAGAGGTTCTTCAGGCCATGCATGAGAAAACGCAATATGGGCTGGTAAGCATTCGTTTGAAAACTGCTGTCCTTTCTTTTGAACACCAGCTGAGGAAACTATTTGGTATTTGTGTTCCGTACATTAGGTATTAGCTGAGCCATGTTTTTGACTTGACTATTCCAGTTTTTGGTAGTTCTACGATGTGTTGAACGTGACATTAATTTTCTTCAGCGCTTGAATTAGCTAATCTTGCACATTTGTATGTGTGCCTGTATGCGTGCATGCGCCGACACCAAATGTTACTCTAATGATCTGATCGCTGGAGCTATCCTGTGTGTGGTAATGTGCATGTCCTGTTTGCATATTGCATAGGGGTAGGTAAATTCACTTGGACTTAGTATATTAAGATCCACTTGAATTGATAAACTATGCTAATATTGGCAAATAGGCCCCAGGTTACCTACTAGATTATGCTAGCTAAATATCTATCCCTAGCCAAAACTAGGACTCTGAAATAAGGCGGTACTGATGTGAATATATATGGCTTTGATGCAGGAAGTAGATATCTGGTCATTTGGGTGTTTTATATTTGAGATGCTGACACTCAATACACCCTACCGGGGACTACCAGATTCAGAAATATATGATCTCATAAAGGTTATACCTGTAACTTATATGGCTCTTGCTCTTGTAGCTGCTAGTGCTTTCAAATAAACATGAACATGTAACCATCATCTGATTTCGATGTCATCAGAGGAAGAAACAAAGGCCAAGGCTAACTAAAGAACTAGAAGCATTCTGGACAATGGACGAGCCAATCACGCGGCTGAAGTTGGGGATCACATCTGATGCTCATGCAGAGAAACTAAGATTTCTAATTGATATCTTCTACCAGTGCACCAGAGGAAGTGCATCTAGGCGCCCCAAAGCTGAGCAAATTTACAATTCGCTTTGCTCCATACCCACATGCTATGACCTGAGCTGAAGCTGTGGATCCTGAATCAGAAATCTAATGGTGAGTCAGCCTGCTACCCCGGGGCGGCCTATGTCAGGACATGTTAAACCGGACGGTTGTAGCAGGTCACTGTATCTGGCCTTCTTCGACTGCTTCGAAGTTCTAACCAGCATTTTACTGATGCTGGTCTTCTGATGGGTGGCGATGACCGGGCACGAGAAGTCAAACCAAGGCGAGCCAGCTTTGGTCAGCGGAAGCTCCTCCTGAGTCATTCTTGTAGCAGCACTGCATCCCGGCTCACCTGTTGTAGCAGTCTTCATGTCATCGTGTGTGTATGTGTTATGTAATTTTACCAATTTTCCATCATTTGTTATTTATTAAGGGTGTCTTAAGTTAACAATTTAGGTCATTCACAGCCCAAGGGACAGGGCTCATTTTTATGTATCTGTGTATGTACAATTGTCGGTCCGCTGTTGATCCATGTAACCCTCGAAAATGCTGAGTTGTGTAACCAAACGGGAACTGATACTATTTATTTTTAACGAGGGTGTGTGGTATGATGTCTTTTCCAACTTCATAGCAAGCTCTGTAATTGTGTTTAGTACTCCCTCCGTTCCACAATATAAGATGTTTTAGCCATTTTCCACATTCACATGCATACATATGTATGTAGACACTTTTTTGTGTATGTGTATATTCTTTTTAATATGAATGTAGACATGCATGTGTAAACCTTAAACATCTTACATTATGAAACGGAGGGAATAAGGAGTAATTATTATAGCCTGGAGAACATTGCAGGCGCTGTGAGGCTGCTTCCTTGGCAAACCCAAAATTTCATAATAGGCGTAGGCACTTGACATAAAAGATTGTATGCAAAGTTTCAGAGATGCATTTTGCCACTTCCTCTCTTTAAAAATAGAGCTTGCGAATTAAGCATTGCAGCGTGGACTAGCACTAGCTCTATGCGCGGTAGTTAGAACTTTAAAAGTCAACCAAACATCTTCCACTAAAACTAGAGACACAGATCGCGGGTTTCAAGTAACAAAGCAAGGTCGACAAGTGGTATAAACACAAGGCGACAAGTGTAATACTACGGCATAAACTTTCATGTGAAGTACCGGTCAGACTGTAATATTACGGCATAAACTTTTACTGCCAGCGACTAAATTTTGCCACCTACAACCGGTGACACCTGTAAATTAACCGCGCCTATTAGTTAATTAATCGCTTGACGGCTTGACCACATGCAGCTAGTGATGCATGTGCCACAACTACTCTATAGCTAGCTAGCACGTCCGCTTTGATCGATCTCCCGTGAAAATGTGGTCTGAATTTGGCTTCTCGAGGCCAAACTGACGGGGGGCATCACTAGTTTAAGCCGTCCCTGTCTTGTCTGTGGAGAGAGCCACGACAAGCTAGGCCGCGCTCGCTCGATCGATCCGTGTCCCGTGCTCGATCTCCTCCTCGCTCGCCATGTGAGGGTGTTGGCGTTCTGACTTTGCGCTGATTGGCCCGATCGACTGGCTAAGCTCCTAGGCTAGCAGCGGCATCGGCGTTCCCGTTCTAGGATCCTCTCTCCTCTCAAGGGTCAGCGACAGGGCCGCGCTGAACCACGAGCCCATCTTGACCGGCCGGACGCCGATTACTCCGGCGCCCCATGTGAGAGATCTTTGTATGCGCTCTCCATCGTCTATATAAGCATGCACGGGGCAAGGTATCCTTCCATGGAGAGCTAGCTAGCTGCGTCAGGAACTGAGCCGAGTGCCCAAGTGAAAGCGTGAAGCTGCCAGCATGATCTAACCTGTGGGTCGGCCGGCGATGCGGCGTGTAAGGGCTTCCATGGAGGGGTTAGATCGTGCTGTGACAGTTTCACTCTTTCCCTGTTGGGCACACATACATGATCCACATAAGTTGGACGTCTCTGCAGCAATGCGGCGGTAGCAGCAGCAAGGTAAGCGAATCCGTCTTCCCTCCATCTAATTGTATCCGTTGCGGGAAGCTGCTCAATTGTTGATCCAAGAATGTACAGTTTTAGGCTTAATTGATGCTTGCTTATTCAGTCAGCCACGCTAGTTTTTTTTTTTTTTTGAGGAAAGGATCCGACGCATATATTAAAGTAGCTCAAACACTTTACAAAAAGGTCCAAAAGAAACTAGAAATTACAAAAGGACCCTGAAAAGTGCAGAAACCACCCCAAGCTACCAGAAGGAAACACAATCGGATCCACCACCGCCGCACCTCAAGCTCCTAGAAGACGCCGGAGCCGCCGTACCACCAGCCGCCGGGAAGAAGGCGCCACCACCAGATGTAGAAGACCGCAGGATCCATCCGCCGCACAGCGACGAAATCTAGACTCCATGAACGAGCACGGCCAGAGCACCATCTTCCCGCCTCCACCCAACATCCAGCCGCCTCCGCGTCGCCCAGGACCACCACCAGCATCACCCAGCTCCAAACAGCCGCTCCCCTCGCCACCACGGCCGGCCGGAGCAGAACCATCGGAGAAGAAGACCACCTACAACACCACCACCAAAAACAGGACGCCCCCATCCACCGCCTTCTCCCCTCACCACCACGGTCGGCCGGAGAAGCAAAATTGGAAGAGAAGACCCGACGCAGAACCTTCACAACCTCCCGGCACCACGGCCGGAACGGGGAATGGAGGGGAAGGACCACACCCCACTCGCCAACGCCATCGCCGCCGTCTCGATGCCGCCGAGGAACACACACCTAGAAACCTAACTACTACCTATCTACACGCACGAGCAAGTACCAGAGCTCCCCCCCACCTCACGGTGCCGAAACGGCGACCGGAGGCAGAGGGGAGCGGCGGACTCGCCGGCGAGAAGCTGGAAGCTACGAGTCGCCTTCTCTCCGCCTCTCTCTACTGTAGCCGAGAGGATAAGATTGAGTATCTTAGCCACGCTAGATTTTCTTTCTATGTACAGCTCGGTTGATGTATCATCTAGAAATGAACTCTATTTTCTTTTCTTACTCAGCTTACAAATAAGCAAATCGGTCATGAATTAGTATGCTATGCGTCGACGATTATGTTAGTGTACATTAGTTGCGGATAGGGAATTAGTAGTAGGATTGTTTCAAGGCGCATGGATTCACTTGATTCGATGTCTATATATGATATTTAACACATCAAAGTAGTTCGATAGAAAATATATACTCCCTCCGTTCGGAAAAGGATGTCTTAAATATATCTAAATTTGGATGTATGTGGACATGTTTTCATATACACATACATCCAAATCTAGATATATCTAAGAAATCCTTTTCCGAACGGAGGGAGTATATGTGATATATTGATATGTATCACCTCTTCATTTGATCCAGGTATTTCACCCTGCTCGTGCTTTGCCTCACAACAGGTCTTCGGCGGTCCTTGAATAGCCTGCCGTGGATATGTCTTCTTGCCCTTCCCTGGCTCACCCGGAGAAGGGCGTGAGGAGGACATAATGCGGTGGAGACCTCTTTCCCCGGTGTTCATTTGTGTGTTCAGTCTGTTGGGGGAAATCCATTTTGCCTCGCAGGACTAGATGCTCCTATTTGGAAAATAAATAAATTATAATGTAAAACAATTCGAAAACACATTCAGATGTATATACAGACATTTTATGTTGGCACACGAAGTTTCGTCAAAAGGGATACATTTTTTCCTATTGTAAAAAAGGCAAAAAAAAATCTCCTAAAAGGTCATTTTGGAACACCAAATTTGTCTTTTTTATAGTGCAGAAAAAATTCACGAAACTTTAGGTGCCAACACAAAATGTCTGGAGATACACCCGGAAATTTATGTCTTATTTTTTTGATATTTTAAAATGTATTTCTAGTAGGACTAGATACTACTATGAGCCAAAACACTTTGTTCGTCGGTTGGTGGTTTCTATCGCTTTGGAGAATCTTCATGCCCCTTTTGTATCTGTATTTTCTCCTGGTTATAATTAATCAAGCATGCAACCCTAAAAATTGTCAGAATACTGTTTCCTTGAGTTTTCCCGGTTCTCATTGCGAAGCAATGAAACAGGCCACTCAAAGGAGGAAAACTTGCAGAACCAAGAAGTGAACAAGCGCCACGGTGAATCCAACGACAACAGTCAATCGTGGACGTAAAACACGTACGGAGAAAACTATATGACACACGGGAGTCGGGACAGGCTCTCTATGACCGAGTAGGGCAACACCCTTTAGGGAAGTAATGTGTATGCCACGAAAACACCTTGTCTGTTGTACTTTGCTCATTTACGGTCGTTGAGCTTATTTTGCGGTGGAGAATAATGGCCACACATTAAAAAAGTGAGTATTATACAAGAAATAGCCTAGAGGATAGCAAATATGTTAAGCAATTTGGTTATGGAACAACCAAAAAAACTTATTTACTTATTTTAATAGTAATAGTTTGGTAAGCTTGGATAACCTACAATCATCCGATCAAGATCTTCACTTCCATTTTTAATAATTGTATGAATCTAGATGTATATACCGTAGAATTCTTAGCATTGACATATAAATAGTCATTTCTCAGTCACCACCTAAGAAATAGCAAAACCAAAAGATTGAGCCTTCAAAATAAAGGAGTGCTAAGATATGATCGTGTCTTCTAATTAAACGCACATAATATGTGTATTTGCACGGACACTTTGCTAATTTCGTTAATAGTTACGACCATAAAATTGTGACTTTGAATCTTGCGAATGATATTTCCCACAAAGAAAAAGACTCTAACCAATGACATCAATTTTATTGCACATGATTTATATTTTCTTATGGAATGATTTATGTATTATTTTAGATTAGATTATTGATCAACTTAAACTTGCATAAATTTTATATGAATTTGTCCCAAGTATTTTGTTTTTCTTCCGAACCAGCTACCAAACCTTTTCTCATAGCCTGATGGGCCCTTCGTCCTGCCCTCGCGGCCTGCTAGAGTGGGCAGCCCAGAATGTATAACCTGCCAGAGCCTAGAACAAGGTTGCCGGCGAGTGCTGCGGAATTCAGTTAAGCTCAGATGTCCGTCCACGAAATAAGTCAGTAGGCTAAGACGAGACAACAAGTAAATCTAGATGCGATTCTAAAAAACAAAGTAATTCTAGATGCAGCCCTAAAAAGTAAATCTAGATGCACGTAAAAAAAGTAGATCTAGATGTAGGCAACATATCTTGTGAATCCCAGCTATCCGTGTATCCGTGTATCCGCCCGTTCTGAGCCGAGAGATCTAAATCATGCATTTCTCCCGGAGGTTAACGGCTTATCATTTTACCCACCATTTATTTTTGTGAAAACCCCCCTCTAACCCCCGATCCCCAACTCGTTTTACCTGCACCAAATTCTCCATTGCCAAATCCCTTGCCCCAGCTTGTGCTCGTTGTCCCTAATCCTTGCTTGCCAAATCCCCTGCTCCAAAAGCTAAAAGGTCTCCTAGGACGGCAACCCTGGACAACTCTCTCCAAGTGCTCCGGCGACGGAAACAAACTAACGACGTCAACCGGTACGGTCGCCCGCGACGGCAATTAGGAACAGGAGGGAAATGCCATGAATATGTTCTGCGACGGTGACGAGGCGTCTCAGATGAAGCGCCCACGTCAGGACGTCCCTTGGGTGGCCTCCGGCGACCTGGAAGACTCGTCCATAGGATTATAGGAAGCTGTAGGCTGTAGCCAGCAGCAGATGGATACGTGCAATCCTAGTATGATAAATTGTACGTACCAGTATTTGCGGCATAATGAATAGTGTGGGATGCTTGTATGCCGGACGGCCGTACAAGCGGAAGGTGCACGGCGGTGGTGGCTCGGCATCTCTGTGTGCGGAGTGGAGGCGGCGCCGAATACTCGGCTTAGACGTGAGGCGGCCAGAGGCGACGGGCGGGAGCCCGGCCACGGCGGCCGGCAACTAGGCAGTGCGAGCCGCTCGCGTGAGCAGCGGCGAGCAGGCCGCTGCATAGCCGATAGCAGCGCTCAGGCATGGGCATAGGCACGCGTGGGCGGCGATCAGGTGTCCATCGGGAGGTCGACGGCGAGGTGCGGCCAGCACGGCTAGCTCGCCACGACCGGCGCGGCATGTCTGTTCGACGTAGCGTTCGCAACCTTTGATTCGGAGGGATTGGAGATCGTGGACAATGGCAGAGGTCGTCGAGGAAGCACACGATGCGCTCGATTGCGGCAAGGGGTGTTTGTGTGAAAAAAGGAGCTCAGTTTAGGTTGAAAGCGGGCGTTTTATTGCAAATTATAGCAGAGTAATTCTGGTACGATGGATTTAAATCGTTCGGGCAGAAACGAGCGGATGCAAGGATGCACGATATGGGCTGGATTCACAGGATACCTTATACTTTTTATATTACCTTTTTATCAGTAAAATAGGTAGGCCATGAATGAAGACTGGAGACGAAGTAAAATGAGTAACAAACTAGACACCAAATTAATTTGTAAGAACTCACAAAGCCTTTTTGGCGATAGTGCTTTCTCGGATGTTGCAATGGTAGACAGTCGGCGTCTCTTCCGGCGTTCATCTAGACAACGCTGGAGTTGGGCGGCGGCCGCTCGCTACGGTGGTTGTAGGAAACTCTAGAGATCGTTTTGTATTTCTCGATCTCTTAGGGCATGTACAATGGTGTGACATTAGGCTTCGCTTGACACCTAGGGTAGTTGGAGGAGATAGAATGAAGAAAGGGGAGGTTGCCTTCACTTAGCTAAGAGATGATCTCTTGCGAAATAAGAGAAGGCTAATTTCACCATTATACCATTTCGTCTTCCCTTAGAAATACAATTTCCTACTAAAATATAATTATTTCTCATTAATTGTTAGGGATGGTAATAAGAGATAATGCATTGTACAACTTATAATCTTGCCTTCTCTAGATGATGTGAATGGTTAAAAGAAGGTGCGCATTCTCTACCATTATACATGCCCTTAGGATTTTATCTGCAAATTCAGTATAATCATTTTATCCCGGTTTGTCTTTTAGTTTCCACATGTGTTCCATACTATAACTTGATTTAATAAATATGTGGTTTCTCTAAAAAAAACTAGACACCAAATTAATTTGCAAGATTTTTGCAGGGCCCGTACGGGACAACTACGTTCACTAGGGGTGCTACACACATATGGTTCTGTACTCCTGGGTGTACATACTCTCACGTTCAATATACCACATAGATGAATCATATATACCTCTTTATCATTTTTAATATACTTCATTATTTAATAGTAGATACCCCAAAGTGAGTTACATGAAAATTTCATTTGAATCTGCATATTTTATATTATTTGCACATATACTCCTTTTTTGTATGAAATAATGGTATAATAAAAAAATTGAAAACTATGGAGATAATTTTTTCAAACTATTTGAATTGAGATATCTTAGAATAATTAATGAGGTATATAAAAATTAGAAAGAGTTATAATTGAAAGTGCATGTGTTGCCCCATGCGTGGTTTGGTAATTAATGACAATCCTTATGTACTAATGTTTGCATTGAGATATCTTTATAGATCTTGTCCATGAAGAAGATTGGAGTTCATGAGTTGGACTCTAGTCGATTACATGATGATCAATGCTCTATTCAAGGGTTTATATGAAGAATGGTCACGTGTAGAGTTGAGCTTATTGCAAGCATGGCTTGGAAAAGAAGATTGAGTGAACTTCATGTTTATCTCCAAGCCATCATCTATATCAAGAGAAGAATATGAAGCGCAAGTGGTTACATGAAGACGGAGCTTAGCGAGGCTCTCCCATAATGGAGTATGGGGGAGCATTTGGAGAAGTCTTCATCAAGCATGTGCTAGCAAGCACAATCAAGAAAGGTGTTCCAACTTGAGAGAGTCAAGATCGTCATCATCTAGCTCAAGTGGAATGCGCAAGGCAAAGGTATGATCTTGATAGGGTTTCTATTTTACCGGTCTCTTGTTGTTAGTTTGGAGACCGGGTTATAGGATAGACGGCGTACTATGAAGAGGGGCTCTCAAGTGAGTAACTTGATCGCATCTTTATGGAGAGCTCAAACCTTTGCATATTTGGCATATCATCTTTCTTGGTTCTTATTTGGCTGTTATCCATGTGAGAATTTAGATCTTGTGTTCATCTCCATACCAAGCTCTAATTCATCAAAAACGGATTTCATTTGGATATTTAGTGGTGTTTTTTATGTTGGAGGTTTTACCAGTTCGTCTCTTGTAGAGAGGTCAAACTCTCCTCTTGTGTTATCCTCCTCACATGATGGACTATGATGTGTATATGCATGATCTTGTTGTGCTTGTGAGTATCTTCGGAGCAAGCCCAAGATCATTGAAAACAGAGTCCGGATGGAAAACTTGTTGCGTTCTCGGTGTTGAAAATATTACCGGTCCTCCTCGAGATAAGGTCCACACCTCCCATGTGTGATATCTCCTCCATATTTGTGACCCTTAATATTTTTGTAGGAAAGCTCTTGTCGCTACCTTTCCAACCTCGTTGGTTTCATCTCGTTTGGAGCTTCCTTGCAAAAGTTATTGCATTTCAGGATTTGCTATTCTGTGTTGCTTTTCCTGTTCGGAGTCTCCGGCCTCAGTGGTTCTCAGGGCCGGAGTCTCCGGCCTCCCTGGTTTTGGAGCGAAGTGTCCCGCGGACGGCACTTGCGGTATAGCGTCCGGAGTTGGTCCGGAGTATCCCCGGAGTCTCCGCCCGGCCGGAGTCTGATACGTTGATACGTCTCAAACGTATCTATAATTTTTGATGTTCCATGCTTGTTTTATACCAATTGCTACATGTTTTGCATCTACTTTATATCACTTTTATACATTTTTTGGGACTAACCTATTAACAAGATGCCGAAGTGCCAGTTCCTGTTTTCTGCTGTTTTTGTATTCCAGAAAAGCTAGTCTGGAAATATTCTCGGAATTGGACGAAACTACACGGGGTGCCTATTTTTCCAGAACACGCCTGACGGAGCGAAGGAGCAGCAGAGGAGGGCCACACGCACCTAGGGCGCGGGCCCCCCTCTGCGCGCCCTGGGTGGTGTGGGCCCCTCGGGGGTCCGCAGCCGCCGCCCTTTCGCCTACTTATTCCCCCCGACGCGAAAACCCTAAGTACCTGAGCAAATATCCACGAAAAGTTCCAGAGACGCCGCCGCGTCAACCCTAGCTCGGGAGGGTTCAGAACCTCTTCCCGGCACCCTGCCGGAGAGGGGAATCGTCACCGGAGGCTTCTACATCGCCATGCCTGCCTCCGGAGTGATGCGTGAGTAGTTCATCCTTGGACTACGGGTCCATAGCAGTAGCTAGATGGTTGTCTCTCCACTTTGTGCCATCATGTTTAGATCTTGTGAGCTGCCCTACATGATCAAGATCATATTATTGTAATGCTACATGTTGTGTTTGCTGGGATCCGATGAATATTGAATATTATGTCAAGTTGATTATCAATCTATCTTATATGTTATTTAAGATCTTGCATGCTTTCCGTTACTCGTAGATGCTTTGGCCAAGTAGATGCTTGTAACTCCAAGAGAGAGTATTTATGCTAGATAGTGGGTTCATGTCTCCGTTTAACCTGGGACAGTGACAGAAAGTTCTAAGGTTGTGGATGTGCTGTTGCCACTAGGGATAACCTAACGATGCTATGTCCACGGACATATGTGTTTGTTTACATTACGCACTTTACTTAATGCAATTATCCGTTGCTTGCAACTTAATACCAACGGGGGACTCGGATGACAACCCGGCGGTGGATTATTAGTCATAGATGCTGTTGGATAACGGTCTATGTATTTGTCGTAATGCCCAATTAAATATCATAGTAGTCAACATGTCATGTATATGCATTGTCATGCGCTCACTATTCGTCAATTGCCCAGCTGTAATTTGTTCACCCAACATGTTAGTTATCTTTTATGGAGAGACACCACTAGTGAACTGTGGACCCCGGTCCATTCTTTTACACTGATTAAACAACCACAAACTGCAAACTGTTCCTTTTTCATTCTCTGCAATTTAATACTCATTTTCCACACCATACGTTTAATCCTTTGTTTTCAGCAAGCCAGTGAGATTGACAACCTCACTGTTTCGTTGGGGCAAAGTAGTTTGATTGTGTTGTGTGCAGATTCCACGTTGTGATCGTGTTGCGCCGTGACAACCTTCTGAAGAGTTGCTGCTCCTACTGGTTCGATAACCTTGGTTTCTTTCTGAGGGAAAACTTGCTGCTGACTACATCATACCTTCCTCTTGGGGTCTCCCAACGAACGTGTGTTTCACGTCATCAAGCTATTTTTCTGGCGCCGTTGCCGGGGAGTGAAGCTTCAGCAGACTCCATGTCTCTCTCCGTCAACAGCTCTTTTTCTGGCGCCGTTGCCGGGGAGACAGCAGTCTTCTGCAAGGGGAGTTTCACGCTTCCAATCTCTTTACTTTGTTTTTGTCTTGCTTAGTTTATTTTATTTTATCTTGTTTGCTTTCAATTATCAAAAACACAAAAAAATTAGTTACTTGCATTTAGTTTATTTTCAGTTTTGTTTTCTGTTAGTTATCATGTCTAGCCCTGTTCCAGTAGTAATGTCACCTGAAGAAGAGATCTTCACTTTCAAGCAAGGGAGTGAGGAGAGTTTTAAAGATGCTTGGTCTAGAATATTGAGTCCTATGCTAAAACTGAACCTAAAATGACTTTAAGCCTGCTTCTTAGTAGCTTTTATTTTGGTCTTGTTCTTTGCTACAGATATGCTTTAGATGCTGTGGTAGGAGGAGATTTCCTTCGTTATGATGGGGATCAAGCTTTTAATGCTATAAAAAAATTGATTACAATTTCTAGCCTCCAATCACTAAAATTGATTTGGCTTTGACAAGCATAAGTGATAGACTTAACGCTCTTGAAACAACATATCTGGTCTAAAAGAAGGGTATAATCAGATTCGTGAACATTATGATAATGTGCCAGTAAATTTTGAACCATCGGGATGGATTCCCTCAGTAAAAGTTGTTATAAATGGTGAAACTTTTCATTCTCGCTGTGATATTATGTCTGAATTCTGTTTAATGCCCAAGAATATTTTGATTCCTTAAATCTTTGGGAGCTTTCCAAATGCGAAGATTGTATAACTTTGGGTGATAATACTATTAAATTACCAAGGGAGTAGCTGAAGGAGTATTTACAAAACTCTTAGGGATAACAATATCTATTGATTATCTTGTCATTGAATGTGCAGGAGTAGGACAAATTACGCTTGGAAGGTCTCTGTTGAAACGCTTTGGAGCAATAATAGATGTGGGCCAAGGCACTATGAATTTCGCCTCTTCACCTATGTGTAACCAAGTATTTCCTAAAGATAAAGGTAAAGGTAAGAGAGCTAAGCGTAAGAATGTTGATGCTTCTTCACTTGGTAATACTTGATGCATGCTTTGTGCCTAGCTAAAAGGCGTTAAAGAAAAGCGCTTATGGGAGGCAACCCATTATTTTTTTCTGCAATTTTTCTTTTATTGAGTCAAGGAGTGTTTACTTCTGTAGCAACTCCTTTGTATCTTTATTTTCTCGCATTGTTGTGCCAAGAGTAGCCTCTAATGTAAGATGATGCTTAATTTTGATTGCTGCGCAGAAACAGATTTTTGCTGTTCACTGTACGAAATTCCTAAAATCACCAGATTGTTAATTAAATCTGAAATTTTTGTGCGTAATCTTTATGAATGTCTGAAACTTTCATTAGTCAGAGTTTTCGATCTGAGCGTCGTAAGTGCCTCGAAAAAATTCGTCTTTGCGGACTGTTCTGTTTTAGACAGATTATGCCTTTTTATTTTGCATTCTCTCTTTTACTAGTGTTGAGTGAAATTCTTTTTTGGGTGGAAGAGCTTCACATAACATCAGTGGCTGTAGCTAATGTTTAAAGTAACAAATCATATTGCGTCTTTAGAACATGTGAATTTTTGATTATGCACTAACCCTCTAATGAGATCTACTTTGAGTTTGGTGTGACGGAAGTTTTCAAGGGTCAAGAGAGAAGGATGATATAATAGGATCAAGAAGAGTGAAGAGCTTAAGCTTGGGGAGGCTCCCATGGATCTCCCCAGCATATTTCAAGAAGACTCAAGCGTCTAAGCTTGGGGATGCCCAAGGCATCCCCTTCTTCATCGTCAAAATTATCAGGTCATCTCTAGTGAAACTATATTTTAATTCTTTCACATCATATGTGCTTTTCTTGGAGCGTCTGTGTGCTTTTATTTTCAGTATTGCACTTTTATTTTCAATAAAGCTTGACTGGACCCTAGCATTCTTGATTGGGAGAGAGACACGCTCCGCTTTTTCATGAGAATACTCCTATTCTTCACTTATATTTGTTGAGTATTCATATCTAGCGCTGTTCAGCTTTTAGCTCTTGTTTTCATGTATCTCTTGTCAGAGCTATTAGCTTTCTTTTGTAGAAAGTACTCTCTTGCTTCACTTATATTTGTTTGGAGAGTTGATGAAATAAATTGATTGGTGTTTGGTTGGTTCAGAAAATGTTGCATGTGGTAATTGGTATAAGGAAAAACTTGCTTAATCTTGTAGATCACTAAAATGGATAACTTGATGCTTGTCAATTGTTTTGAGTTAACAAGTAGATCATGATTAAATTGTGCATCACATGAGTTAAGCCTATTAGTGAAGAACTACCGTAAAGCTTGTTGAAAATTTGGTTTGCATCGGTGGTACTCTAAGGTCTAGATATTTTCTAATAACAGGGTTTGGTTAACAAGGAAGACGGTATGAAGTCTTATAACGTTTGCAATATGTTTGTCATATAAAACTTGGTGTACGGGTTGATATTCTTGTTTGCTTACATAACCTTGCTAGCCTAAACTCTGTACTGAGAGGGAATGCTTCTCGTGCATCCAAATCCTTGAGCCAAAATCCATGCCATTTGTGTCCACCATAACTACCTATATGTGGTATTTCCTTGCCACTCCAAGTAAATTTTTCATGTGCTACCTTTAAATTATTCAAAATGTTATTATTCCCTTTTTGTGTCAATGTTTACTAGCTCATGAGGAATTAGTGTGGTTATTCTTTATTCTATTTGTCGAGTGGACTTTTACACCTGGACTAGTGGCATATACATCCGCTTATCCAATAACTTGCAAAAAGAGCTGGCAACGGGGTGCCCAGTCCCAATTAATTACAACTTTAACCAATTAATTCTCTTCACACTTTTGCCCTGATTCATCAGTAAGCAATGACAAACAGTGAAATACCTGAATGTGTGTAAACCAAAGAGAAAGAGGGATGATCTGCCTTGCTGGTAGAAATAACGTCCTTCATGGGAGCCGCTCTTAAAAGTCCGTTCGACAGGTAGAATACTGTTCTCACCCGCTACCATTCGTTGACAATTAACAAACACCTCTCAAAAATAGATACTCCTCCATGGTATGTGATTGATGGAAGGCACCCGAGGATTCGGTTAGCCATGGCTTGTGTTAGCAAGGTTGGGAGGAGTATCAAATATTTTATGCAATCTCTATATGCTTTCAAAAACCTAAAAGCTCTAGCACATGATTTAATCCCTGCTTCCCTCTGCGAAGGGCCTTTCTTTTACTTTTATGTTGAGTCAGTTTTCCTATTCTTTCTGTCTTCCACAAGCAAACACTAGTGTCAACTTTGTTACAACATGCGTTATATGCAATGTATTGGACTTGTTATACTACTTTGTGTTGACAATATCCATGAGATAAATATGTTGAAAGTTGAAGCAAATGCTGAAACTAAATTCTTCCTTTGTGTTGATTAAATACCTTTTATTAGAAACTATTGCTTTATGAGTTAACACTTATGCAAAACTGTTTGATGCTTGTCTCGAAAGTACTATTCATGAAAACGTTTAGCTTGTGTGATTCATTGTTTACTCATTATCTATTTGGTAGCAAATTATAGACCATTGACTTGGATCACTTCATTCATTTACATGTGCCTTGCAATATTATATGATCAAGATTATGATAGTAGCATGTCACCTCAAAAATTATTTGTTTTTATCGTTTACCTACTCGAGGACGAGTAGGAACTAAGCTTGGGGATGCTGATACGTCTCAAACGTATCTATAATTTTTGATGTTCCATGCTTGTTTTATACCAATTGCTACATGTTTTGCATCTACTTTATATCACTTTTATACATTTTTTGGGACTAACCTATTAACAAGATGCCGAAGTGCCAGTTCCTGTTTTCTGCTGTTTTTGTATTCCAGAAAAGCTAGTCTGGAAAT